>JBBPSV010000609.1:0-15828 GCA_038093795.1 Retiboletus fuscus
TGAGTGGCAACATTAGGGTGACAAAAGTGTCCCAATGACATGTCATTTTCAAATTAGCATAGCTCAGTCCCATGGCAACCAAATCACATGACTAGAGCTGCATTAGGAAGGTATGAGTTAGGGCTATAAGTGACCCTGCAAGTGTTTGTTCATATTTGTGCTAGTTATCTTGTAAATACAAACTCTTTGCAAAATGGTACAATATTGGGACACTTTTGTTGCCCACTGTAAGTCAATGCATCCCAACCAAGAACTCTAGTCAAGTTCTTGTTGGTTTTCCCCATCATTCACTTGTCTCTAAAGCAAGCCTAGTGTGAGATAGCCTGAGCCATTGTTTGGTTTGAGGTTGTCAACATTAGAACTTGACTACTTTTACTTGCCCTATCTCACTCTACTTGAACGCCCATCCTAGCGACGCAGACGTGGCCCCTAGCGTTAAAGGGATATAGCCGGACCCTAGGCTTTTAAGGGAAACTTTTAAACCTTTGAACGCCACTTGGCAACCTTTCCATTTTACGTAGCCACGCACACTAGAGTGTGGAGAGACTCGTCTACCTGTAAGGAGCGAGTAGTTGGTGATCTCGAGAGATCTTAAAGGTTTAAACACTGCCACACCTACCTACATTCTACTTCTTTGCTTGAAAGGGCGTGTCCATGTGAGGCACATTTATTCTATCGCTAGTCCATACTACTTTTACACATTGAAAGAGCAGTCTTGTGCCTGACGTCATAAAAGTTACGTACACTTCGAAGTTGAGAAGTCAGGAAGGTCATTGACCTGATTCTTGTTATGTGTGACCCGGGCAGGGTCACGCATAGACCTGAAGGTAAGCCACCTTCTAAGGCTCGAGCTATAGTAGTCCAGGTAGTGGACTACTAGAGATGAGTGGAGGCGCGAGAAGGTGAGTTCTCACATTCTAAGGCTACATGGTAGGCAGCTGGGTCGAGGGTCGAGACGGCCTTCAGACAAGAGTCAAGATGAAGGCGTTGGGATTATCAGTGTGTCTATGAATCTAGGAGTATACGGTGATTCAGGTAGACTAAGCTAAGGTACTGGGGACTGTGGGGCACCTATTATATAGGGGGTCGGGGTGCGCACAGACCGGGCGTCTAAGTAAGGGAACCAGCTGTGGTAAGACTAAGTAAAGGAGATGTGCTGAATGGATGAGGGGTGCACATCTCGAAAGGAAACGGTAAAGTATGACTCGACGAATGATTAAGAAGATGAGTCATATGTGCTGCAGATCTGTCGATCAGGAAGCGTCCTGTCGATCAATGATCTCAGCTAAGTGAGAGAAGCATCGCCTTCGGTGGTAATAGAAGGGATGTGCGAGGCAAGGTTCTAGGAAAGGCTAAAGCTAAGGAAAGGTGCGTGCGCCATTGTCAATGATGGGACTTGGATAGGAGATATCCAAGGATACGTGAGTGATCCTACCGAGGGTCTGGCATAGGGTCCGGTGGAGAGACCGGAGCTCAGCTGGGGAGCTGAGGGACTGGGGCGGGTTCTGTAAGAGAACTGGTGGACTGGGACCAAGGACGGAGGGGTCCAAGAGCAGTGTGCACGTTCGGGGTAAGGCCCGAAAGGGACGGTGCATGGCATGGGTGTGAGGCCAAGCCAAGGGGGGTCTGAGGTTGGACTCGGCGGAGGAGGTCTGTGACATCAGCGGACAGAGACAGGGGCCATGCAGTGTACTGTCGGTCCACAAGTGGACTACGTCATGGGTCTAGACAGGGGGTCTAAGAGTGGACTGTTGGAGTCCTGGACTAAGGCTAGAGACGGGGTCTCAGAGGGATGCTCAATCGGTGATGCTCACGAAGAGACCAGCGCTATGAGACTTAGGGGTTCCAGTTGAGCAGAACGGACTATGATCAGGGGAGAGCCAGGATGGGCTCGACGTGAGGACTAAGCAAGGGAATGCTTAGTGGGTTCTAGGCTATGCGTAGGCAAGCAGTCCGGCGAGGACTAGCGGTGGGTTGGCTGGCTGGGTAAGCCAGGACTGGGCTAAGCGAGGGACGAGGTATGGCTGAGTAAGCCATGACTAGGACTGAGTGAAGGAAAAAGTATAGGGGCACGATGAATCGTAACAATTCTCACCTTGTTGGAGAGCGAAGAGCCTCACAAGTTCTTTTTTTACTACTTTCAAAAAGGATGTTCCTGATCCTTAAAAGCTTAGGATCCCAAAGCACGCCAACAGGCACCTTCCTGGTTCGACCAAAAGTCGAGATCGAACAGGAACCATATGTCTTTCTGGAGGTCAACCCTAATGATGATTTCCTCCTCCCAGAAATAAAACAAGAAGATGAACTCCCAGAAAACATTCTAGAGTTCATAAGGGCAGGCTTTACTATAACACACTCCCAATACGAACCAGAGCACCTCTATGAAGCCGAAGCGTGATATAGAGAACCTTCTCCCTGCTTCTTTATCCAGGATCACGGACTCTCTCCCATCCCCATAAGGCAACCTGTGGCGATTGAGAGATCAACAAGAATTCTCAGGAGAAGAGACCTCCTCAGAAAGCCCACATGCATTCCCACCATCCTCACCAAGAAACCCGCCGCCACCAAACGTAATGGACGGCATCGATGCACCCGCACAGCCTGATCTGGCTCAAATGATCGCAACAATGCAGGCCCAACTAACGGTCATGCAAGCCAGCCTGGAGCAGGCAAACACAAGGGTGAGAGATGCCGAAACAAGGGCCGCTGCAGCAGAGATGGTTGCAGCTAGTAGGCATAATATAAATGTCTCCAAAAAGTTAACAATGGTTCCCGACATACAATGGCTCGTATAGAGAATTCAGAAGCTGGTGGATACGAATGAAAGTGTTCATCAAAATGAATGACGAGGCTTACACCTCAAACAAGGAAAGAACCCTTGTGGTTCTAACAAGGATAGGCTCCAAGGATGGAAAAGATCGGCATGGAGCTGCTGACTGGGCCAGGATGCAAATCCTGTGCTCAATGCAAAACCATGACTGGCCTTCAATAGATGATTTGGAGACCACTCTCAAGCTCAGGTTCATCCCTGAAAACGACCAAAACCAGGCCATGAAAGAATTGGTCGAATACAAACAAGGGGATTGCCAAACGATCCAAGACTTCCTTACCTGATGGAAAGCAATCTACATTTGGGCCCGTGGCGACTCCGCCGCAAGATACTTTGATAAGATAGCGGTGTACTATCTAGAAAACAACACCAAAGATGACATTATGAGGATAATGTACCAAGACGGATTAAGGTACTCCTCAGTCGAAGAATACCTTCCGGAGATACACCAGATAGGAACAAATTTAAAAGCCTTCAAGCTTCGCAAGAAAAAGACCTGGTATTCCCAGGCAGAAGCAAGAGAGCCTGCTGGCTCACGCACGTTCTCGGGCAGAGGGGAGCACATGGACATTGATGTGGTACGAAAAGGTCCCCTCAAATGCTTCAACTGCGGAGAGGCTCATATGGTCAAAGACTATAAGAAGCCCAAAAAGGCATGCCCCGAGTGCAAGTTCCTTGGGAGAGGGCATAACCAAAGGTGCTCAAGATATCGCAGTGTCCGCACTACAAGCGCTGAGTCTTCGGATGATGAAGAATTACCTTCGTCAAAAGGAAAAGGAAAAGTGAGAGGAGAGCCCACTCTAAAGGCTATCCAACAAATGTCCTCGGTAGATGAAATCAATGTTACAACTTGACCTGGCCCATTCATTTCTTTCCTTTTCATTAACTTAGCTTAGTCTCAACAGATTGCTATCCGTCTTGCCTGGCACTACCCAGGCCCCTATCTCACGGCTTGTAGGTAGTTATCCCATGGACCGTATCATACATTTCATTTCCAACTAATGACCCTGCTGTCATTGTCGCCTTGGGTCGTTCCGACTGCTTCTCATTTCATGATAATCTTTGATAGACAGCTGCTTCTGATTGACACTGATCAACAGATCTGCAGCGGATGTGACTCGTTTCGACTCATCCCGAGTCCTTACGCTTCCCCAAGTCACATCTCCTTTCATCCCTCGTTTACCTGCTTGTTCCATTGGGTTCTATGACCTTCGATGGCCCGAGTATATAAACAGTAGTCTTTATGCTAGTACTCCTTAAGCTAGAGCTACTCAATCATACTCTTGAGATAACTCCTACGCTCAATCTCCCAAGACCGGGATAAGACTCGTTCTCTTCAGACTCATCGTATCCTTCGACGCTGAGCGTGCTCTCCGTGAGCAGATACCTCACCCGAAGGCCTTCGTCGGACCGTAGCGTCAAGAACACTGGTCCTCCTTAGTCCCAGAACCTCTCCTTGAGTCTACACTCGACCCTGCCTGGGCCAAGTGTAACAAAAGCTCTAGCTTACCATGTCGCGGCTACCATCGAGTAGGCCCTCCTCCTCAGCCTGACTGCCACCAATCTCCACCTTGTGGAGAGCCACAGACCAGCCAGCTGCTGAATCCTCAGAATCATCGGACTCAGAAGTCACCACCGAAGGCTCTGATAACCCCGACCTCGACCTCGAGCTATGCTCCCCCTCCGCGGAAGCAGAATCACAAGAACTTTCTAGGTTACTGTCTCACCAGCTTTCAGCCAGAGCAGTCATCCCTCGAAGCCCCACCCCACTGTCACCAACCCCGATCGCTCAAAGCAGTCAGATATTCCCAGTCACAGCACCCGCCGCTCCCCAGCCTCAGACTCCCATTATGGGAACCAAGCCCACGGAAATCCACCTCGGAGTCCCCGAAGACTTCGACGGGAACCTCACGAAAGCAAAGCCTTGGCTACGCTCGGTACAACTGTACCTATCCATCAACGCAGAAACCTACAACGACGATGCTAGGCGAATCGCCTATGCACTCTCCTTCATGAAGAAAGGTATGGCCTCCACTTGGGGTGATACCTTCAGAGAATCCAAGATCTCAGGCGGAGGCTTCTCTCTCGGGAAGTGGTCCAACTTCATTTCTGACTTCGAAGGAGTTTTCTTCCATTCAGAATTGGTTACCAACGTGCTTGCTTGGCTTGCTACCAAGCAAATGATCCCAGGAAAGAAGGGCGAGTTTTCCCCTTCTCTAGCCAACTACACCACCCAATTTAGGTCCAAGGTATCCACCGCAGGAGTAACCGACGATTCGGTTCTAGTCTCCTATTACTCTGCAGGTATACCCGAAGATCTGATGTTCGACATTCTCCGGATGGAGAACCCCCCTACTAAAGTCGCCGACTGGTACAAGAAGGTGGCTCTCTTTGACTCCCACCGCCGCCGAGCCTGAGGGATCGTGCAGCAACACAAGAAACCCAGTACTCCATATGTACCCACATACTCGAAGAAGGAAGACAAAGACCCCGACGCCATGGACGTTGATGCAGTCCGTCTCCCCCCAAAGCTCACTGAGGCCGAAAGGCAGAAGTGCTTCAAAGAAGGCCGATGCCTCCGATGCCGCCAGACCGGCCATATGGCAAAAGAGTGCAAAGTCTATGATTCACCCAAGAACCCCAAGAAAGCCCGCAAGGTGAGGAAGGATGACGTTCCTGAGCTGGCCGACTGCGAAGACGATGACAAGGTTGAGTCAGTAGCTAGGATCTCCTTCTCCCAAAAGGATTTTTAGAATGGAGGACCCCATCAACGCGGACTCCTCCTAGATGTGCCAATGTACTAGTATCTGAGACTCGCAAATCCATGCAGATCCCAGTTCAACTCATTGTCCCGGTGCACACCCTCAAAGCCGTTGACACCCGCGCCCTGATCGACAGTGGCGCCGACATTTCATGCATAGACTGGGACTTCGTGCGAAAGCACAAACTCCCCATCATGTGGCTTCCGAAACCTATCCCTGTTCGGAACATCGACCAATCTAGTAACTTGCATGGAGCCATCCGATTCACATGTACCCTCTACGCTAACACTGGAGGAATCACCCAGAAAGTGCTCTTCCATGTCATATCTTGTGGAAGTGAGAATGTGATCCTAGGACTCCCCTGGCTCCACTCCACCAACCCAAAGATCGACTGGTCCAAACAGACGATCGATATCCCTGAATCCTGCGACCAATCCAAGGTTCTTTTTCAGGAACACAACATCGCCACGTCCGAGTACAGCGACCGATTCAGAAGACCCAGCTTCGACTGGACTCCCCCATGCCAAGTCAAAGTCAACTGCGTTGACCATGCCCGACTCTATGAATATCTTGATGAAGAATCAGAGAGCAAGTTTTGCCAGAGGGCTCACGACCACTACCATATCAGTAGGATCCAATGGTGTGGGTCACGGTTTTACCCCTTAGGCTCCCCAGTCATCGCCAAGATCACCTCCACCATGCAACTCGCGCAAGCGGAGTTCAACAAGAAACCTGAAGTCATCCTCCCAGTGGAATATGAGCAGTTCCGAAAGGTGTTTGAAGAACGACCAATCAGACAACTCCCACCGGAGCGGACTTACGACCACGAGATTAACCTTAAAGAAGGTTTCGAACCTAAGATCGGCAAACTGTACCCGCTATCTCCGTGGGAACACGATGCCACTGAAGCCTTCCCTGAAGAGAACCTCCGATCCGGTGCTATCCACCCTTCGAATTCCCCCCAGGCATCCCCCTTCTTCTTTGTCCAGAAGAAGGAACTCGACTCTAACGGCAACCCTAAGCTCTGGCCCTGCATGGATTACCGGAAGCTCAATGACCAAACGATCCGAGATGCATACCCCCTACCTCAGATTGACAACCTCATCAACAAGGTACAAGACGCTAAGGTCTTCACCAAGTTTGACATTCAATGGGGTTACAACAATGTCCGGATCAAAGAAGGACACCAATGGAAAGGCGCCTTCCTTACCCACAAGGGCCTCTTTGAACCCATGGTCATGTTCTTTGGAATGACCAACTCTCCTGCCACGTTCCAACATTTCATGAATGATTCGTTTTGGGACATGATCTCCGAAGGGTGGCTCGTCATCTATATGGACGACCTCCTTATCTTTTCCCCCGACGAACAACTCCACACGGAATGGACTAAGAGAGTCCTTCAACGGATGGAAGAGCTCAACCTCCACCTTCGCCTATCCAAGTGCTCCTTTGCCACGGAGCAGGTGGATTACCTCGGTATGATCCTCTCCCCCAGAAAGCTCACTATGGACCCCGTCAAGCTTGACAGAATCACCTCCTGGCCTGCCCCAACCTCAGTCAAAGAGGTCCGGTCCTTCCTTGGATTCGCCAACTACTATAGACAGTTCATCCTGGACTACTCAACCGTCACTCGCCCTCTCATAGACCTCACTAAGAAAACCCAACCCTGGCACTGGGATGCATTACAGGAAACCGTGTTCCTTTGTCTAAAGGAGCTCTTCCTCTCACAACCCATGCTCCGACTCCCCGACCCCAGTGCACCCTTTGCCATCGCGACTGACACCTCCGGCGTAGCCACAGATGGCATTCTGTTACAGACAGACAAGAATGGTGCTTGGCACCCTTGCTCGTACCTGTCCCAGTCGTTCTCTCCTGCAGAACGTAACTACAACATACACAACCGCGAACTCCTCGCCATTATCCGCGCCTTGAAGACCTGGTGCCACCTCCTCCATGGCTCATCTTCGCCAGTTCAGGTCTTCACCGACCATAAGAACCTCATGTACTTCCGAGCCTCCCAGAATCTCAATCGCTGACAAGCCTGCTGGTTGTTAGACCTCGCGGACTTTGACTACAAGATGATCCACGTTCCTGGATCCCTCCTCGCCGGCCCCAACGCCCTATCCCGTTGGCCCGATTTCCTTGCCCATGCGCCGGACAACACTCAGACAGTCCTCCTTCTGGACTCCATCTTTGTCCGACTCATCGACTCCGCCCTCTGGGACCACATCAAGACCACATCCAAGAATGATCCCTTGTTCCTTCAGACGCTCCAAGCCTTTGACAACTCTGTTCCCCCCGCCTTCTGCTCCCGTCTCAGCGATTGGCAACTTCATGAAGGCATCCTAACCTATCAAGGTCGTGTCTATATCCCCCCCGTCACTGGCCTGTGGAAATCCATCCTCCAGCGCTGTCATGATCACGAGTCTGCCGGTCACCCGGGCTTCCTCAAGACTCGACAGCTTGTCGCAAGCAAGTTCTAGTGGCCAGGTTTGGCCCAGTACGTTCGCAAGTATGTCGAGGGCTGTGCCCTTTGCCAATAGCACAAGGTCAACACCCACCCCACGACCCCTCTGCTCACCCCTAACTGGTCTACCGCCACCTGCCCCTTCCAACAGATTTCCTGCGATATGATCACGGATCTCCCTGAATCCAATGGTTTCACGGCTGTAATAGTCTGGGCTGACTTTGCATCTTCGAAGGGGGCTGTTTTCTGCCCTACCACCAAGACCGCCACTGTGGAGGATGTTGCCATCCTCTATTTTAAGAAGGTTTACCCCAGATTCGGCCTTTATGAAAAGATCATCTCAGATCGAGGCCCTCAATTTGCTTCTCACTTCGTGAAAGAACTCGGTAGGCTTCTTGGGTGTTCCCTTGCGTTATCTACGGCGTATCACCCCCAGACTGATGGAGAAACTGAGCGGATCAATCAGGAACTCGAGACCTACATGAGGATCTTTGTGGGGAACAACCCCACCACGTGGGCAGATCGGTTGATCCACGCCGAGTTTGCTCACAATCACCACCCTCATTCCGTCACCGGTAAATCCCCGTTTTACCTAATGATGGGATATGAACCCACTCCGGTCCCCACCATCCTCCCCCTCTCGGACCTCCCTGCCGTGGAGGATTGCATCAAGGAACTTACCGCTGCTCGCCAAGAAGCCCTCGCTGCGCACGAACTAGCAAGACAGGTCATGGCATCCTGGAACAAGAAGACCTTTACTCCGTTCGAGAAAGGTGACCAAGTCTGGCTCAAAGCCAGAAATTTGAAGCACAACCTGACTCACCCGAAATTTGCCCCGAAACGTGAAGGACCTTTTACCACTACCAAGGTACTGTCTCCGATCACGTATCAACTCCGCCTCCCCAAGATGTGGAAAATACATCTGGTCTTCCATGCATCACTCCTCACCTCTTACAAGGAGAACTCTGTACATGGCCCCAACTTCCCATCACCCCCACCTGATCTTATCGATGGAGAAGAGCAGTACGAAATTGAAAAGATCGTACGACACTGGGGCTCTGCTGTCAACCGACAGTTCCTCATCCGTTGGCACGGTTTCACCGCCGCTGATGACACTTGGCTCCCTGAGTGGGAATTTAAACATGCACAAGCAGTCCTCCGAAGCTATAAGAAGCTTCACCCCAAGGTCTTTCCTCCCTAGAACTCTACGTGCTGGTCTCTATGTGAGAATCACCAACCGAGCTCTATCAACCGTCATACACTTCGCAGCATGTCTTACTCCCTGTCTACCGAGTCTTCCCTCACCGAATCCTCCTTCATCAACTCCGCTTTTCCCCCACTTGAGGGAGTCGATGATTCTTCACCCCTTGCCCAAGAACTCTCCGTCCCCACGGTTCACCCCCCCATGGTTCTCGCTGATGAGTGCCTCAGCAACTCCACCACCCCCCTCCCTTGGCCTTCTGTCCTCGAAGAGGAAGAAAGGCCCAAGACAATTCTCTCAGTCAACATACCCAGATTTGCATACCCTCTTCAATCCGACCCATTAACATGCGAAGCTGGACGCCTCCTCCAGACCCGGCTCTGAGACTCCCGTTTGGCCGCTACCATGCAGGCCCACTTAGATGTAGATTCCCCCCTCGAATCCTTGTATTTAGCCTTTTTACAGGTCTCTCGTCTCGACCCCATCGCTTCGTTTACCTCCGCCAATGCCCAGTCAGAGTTCTTCTCTGCACAGCTTCGTCTTGTAGCCCGCTGCATTCGTACCTATCTCCTATCGGCCATGCACCAGCTCGACATGCTGGATTTTGTTGCTGACATTGAACGTTACTCACAGGACCTTGCCAAGGTTGGTCTCCCTGTTCCCCCCATTCAACCCCCTCTCCCCATCGAAGCCATTCTCACCCCCTCACCCGCCGAGCCTGCCGCTCTGATGCCATCTGCGTCGTCCTCCCCATTATCTCCAAGCGAGGTAAACCTCATTGACCAGCTCGAGAGGGTCCACCTCATGAATGAAGGTGAGATCAGCCTTACACCTGATCACCCCATGTACAACGCGTCCTGTTTTCATTGTCACCACCTTGGACACTGGCGCATCGATTGCCCAGAATACAAGTGCCCCTTCTGTCTTCGCATGTGCCCAGGCCATATCCAGAACCAGTGCCCACTCCATCGCCGTCCCTGACCTGCTACTCTGTCTTCATCATCCTCACATTCTTCCAACTCCTCTCGTTTGTCAAGACGGTCACACCATCTGCGACCTTGCCCACTTGCGTCCCAGATCCAGGACGAACCGGAGCTTGACTTTACTGATGATGTGTGGGACGACATGGCCTATGCCAACGTCACTGGTTCCCCCAACGGGGGCTATATTGACCTCTAGACATCCTCAAGTGGCATTGAGGAGCATAAGAAGGGGGTAATGTTACGACTTGACCTGGCCCATTCATTTCTTTCCTTTTCATTAACTTAGCTTAGTCTCAACGGATCGCTATCCATCTCGCCTGGCGCTACCCAGGCCCCTATCTCACGGCTTGTAGGTAGTTATCCCATGGACCATATCATACATTTCATTTCCAACTAATGACCCCGCTGTCATTGTCGCCTTGGGTCATTCCGACCGCTTCTCGTTTCATGATAATCTTTGATAGACAGCTGCTTCTGATCGACACCGATCGACAGATCCGCAGCAGATGTGACCTGTTTCGACTCATCCCGAGTCCTTATGCTTTCCCGAGTCACATCTCCTTTCATCCCTTGTTTACCCGCTTGTTCCATTGGGTTCTATGACCTTCGATGGCCCGAGTATATAAACAGTAGTCTTTATGCTAGTACTCCTTAAGCTAGAGCTACTCAATCATACTCTTGAGATAACTCCTACGCTCGATCTCCCAAGACTGGGATAAGACTCATCCTCTTTGGACTCATCGTATCCTTCGATGCTGAGCGTGCTCTCCATGAGCAGATACCTCGCCCAAAGGCCTTTGTCGGACTGTAGCGTCAAGAACACTGGTCCTCCTTAGTCCCAGAACCTCTCCTTGAGTCTATGCTTGACCCTGCCCAGGCCAAGCATAACAATCAAGGCATATCTCAAGGACCTTTGGGTCACACAAAGGAAGCAGGGAAAAGAATAGAGTTTCAGAGCCGACTGGGTACTCCTGAGACTCCCCCGCTGAACTTTATTTCCTCTTACAATAGATTTTGTAATTTAGATACGGAATATGGAGAAGAAGAAGAAGAATTCTTCAACTCCCAGGATAAGACAATTTACAATAGTGACTCGGACAGTAGTAGTGATACATACACTGAAGCTGGGTCCCTACAAGGGCTTGCTGCATGGGAATGCAGGCTTAATTCAGCTAGAAAAGAACAAAAAAATAATTTATATACAAAAGAAATCCCGGAACGGATCCTAATACGATCCACAAGGCAGAAAAGAGAGCTGTGTCTTACAATACAAGCAGCCTCCACAACCACTAAACATAGCATGCACCCAGTCGAAGCACTTCTAGACTCAGGAGCCAATGGAATCTTCGTAGATCTCGCTTGGGTCACGAAGAACAAGATAAAGACCACGGAATTAAAAAGACCTATTCCAGTATTCAATGTTGACGGTTCAAAGAACTCCGCCAGAAATATCACTCATACTGCGGAATTAGTCATCGACTATCAAGAACACCGAGAAAAGATATCGGCAGAAGTAACTGATCTCAGCAAGAACCAAATGATACTTGGATATATGTGGCTAAGCAAGCACAACCCTGAGATTGATTGGGAAAAAGGAACCCTCAAACTCACAAGATGTCCTCAGACATGTTATCTATTATCCGATCAAACGGTATTCCTGAGAACCTTAGAAGAAAAGGAAATCAATGATGCCCCATATGCTTATCAACGGATTAAGAAACTGGAAATAGTCCCACCTGAGAAAAAGGAACTCAGCATGGAAGAAATGGTCCCAAAAGAGTATCACCAATTCCTAGACGTATTTTCAAAGACATCTTCCAAATGCATGCCCATCAGAAAACCTTGGGACCATGCCATCGACCTAAAGGAAGATTTCAAACCATGAAAAGGAAAACTCTATCTGATGTCAGTAGACAAACAGAAAGAAGTCTCTGACTTTGTTGATGACCAATTATGAAAAGGGTACATAAGACCATCAAAGTCACCCCAAACAAGCCCAGTATTCTTTATTCCAAAGAAAGATGGGAAGAAGTGGATGGTACAGGATTACTGTCACTTAAACTCAGGAACCATAAAAAATAATTATCCTCTACCGCTCATATCTCAGATCGTAGAACGACTAAAAGGAGCTAAACTATTTACAAAAATGGACTTATGTTGGGGATACAATAACGTTCGCATAAAAGAAGGCAACGAATGGAAGGCAGCCTTTGTATGTCATAGAGGAGCCTTTGAACCCCTAGTTATGTATTTTGGGATGTGCAATTCCCCAGCTACATTTCAGACGATGATGAACAATATCTTCGCTGATATGCCGGATGTTTGCATTGTCTATATTGACGACATCCTAGTATTTACTAAAACAGACAATGAAGAAGAACACGACAGGATCGTAAAAGAAGTGCTGAGGAGGTTGGAAGAACATGACCTCTTCATTAAACCTGAAAAATGCACCTTCAAAGTCAAGGAAGTAGAATTCCTCAGAATGATAGTATCGGAGGGAGGCATCGTTATGGAAGAAGGAAAGACAAAAGCTATATGGGCTTGGCCCACTCCCACGAATGTCAAAGGAGTTCGAAGCTTTTTAGGTTTAGCGAACTTTTATTGCTGCTTCATCAAGGACTTCGCTATAGTGGCTAGACCACTTAATGATTTAACAAAGAAAGATCAACCCTGGACCTGGGGGACGAAGGAACAAGCAGCCTTTGATAACTTAAAAGAAAAGTTTATTATGGCACCCATTCTCGCATACCCAGACGAGAATTGCGAATATTGCTTAGAATGTGACGCTTCAGATTTCGTGACAGGGGCTGTCTTATCGTTGCAACGGGAGGGTATCTGGCATCCCATCGCATTTTCATCACATTCCATGTCACCGGAACAAAGGAACTATCCCATAGTGGATAAAGAGATGCTAGCCATCATTTTAGCTTTAGAACAATGGAGACACCTCCTAGAAGGAGCACACCACAAATTTGAAATTTGGACAGACCACGCCAATCTCCAATACTTTATGACACACCAAGACCTCAATCGAAGACAAGCTCGATGGTCTCAATGGCTCTCACGCTTTGATTACAAGTTAGTCAAGAAACCTGGTGCTTCTATGGGAAAAGCAGACGCACTCAGTCGACGAGAAGACCACTCTGTCAGAATTGAGAACGATAACAAAGGTGTTCAATTAATCCCATCCGAACGCATGAGAAGAGCGGAAAAAGTAACTTGGGTACACACGGAAGAGGAACAGATCTTCACCTGAGTAAAGAACGCTCAATCTAATTTAAGACAAGCGCCTGGTCAACGATTCCTATGGGACGGAACCGGCTTGTTTAAAGAAAATCATAAAATCTACGTGCCTGAGGAAGATACGCTTCGCCAGGATATTATTACTCTCTATCACAATTCGACCCTAGCTGGTCATGGAGGCGCAGATAAGACTTATGCCCTCATCTCCCGATATTATACATGGGAAGGAATCCGAGACAATGTAAAAGAATATTGTTTCCATTGCGAAAGATGTAATAGGATGAAACCGACCAATGTTCCCCCAGCCAGGAAACTCATTCCCAATCCTATTCCAGCAGGCCCCTGGCAAGACATCTCTGCAGACTTTATAACCAACCTCCCCCTATCCAATAATTATGACACCATCCTAGTAGTCATTGATCGATTCTCAAAAGAAGCCATTTTTATACCAACCAATAAAACCGTCATGTCTCTGGAGACGGCTAAACTATATAGAGATCATGTTTGGAAAACACACAGACTTCCAAACTCTATTATATCAGATCAAGGCCCACAATTCACATCACAGGTGATGAAAGATCTAGGGAAATGTCTCAAGATCAAACTCCAAATGTCCACGGCATTCCACCCACAAACGGATGGACAAACGGAGCGAGTTAACCAAGATCTATCTCAATATTTACGTCTATACACGGCCGAGAAGCAAGAAGCTTGGTCAGAATGGTTAGCGCTGGCACAATTCTCATACAACCAACAGGTTCATTCGGCTACTGGAAAGACCCCATTTCAGGTTATCCAATCTTACGAACCACGCATGGGAATAGAACCACCTTCTAATTTAAAAACCTCTGTAATCCCACACTTTGCCGAAGAATGGCAGGATACGCTAGCACAGGTTAAAGAAAACTTAGAAAAGAAGCAGCGCCAAATGAAGGAACAGGCAGATAAACATCGTTCCGAATCCCTGAAATACAAAATTGGAGATGAAGTGTGGCTGGCCACAACAAACCTTAATCTTATGAAAACCCGCTTCTCAAAGAAACTCACAGAGTGATGGCTCGGCCCGTACAAGGTCATAGAGTTGATGGGACCCAACGCGGTTAAATTAAAACTCCCTAGAGGACTGCGCATTCACCCAGTAGTGAACGTAAGTCACATTAAACCTTATCATGCTCCCTTGATGGGACAACCTTCTTATAAACCTGGACTGGTGGAAGTAACCAATGAAGGGGAAGAGTTGCACAAAGTCGAGTACATCGTGGATTCCAGGTTGAAAGGACAAACCTTGGAATTTTTGGTACATTGGAAAGGCTACCCGGAGGAAGAACGCTCCTGGGAAACCGAGAAGAATGTCATAAGATACGCGAAGGATGCAGTCAACAACTTCTATAAGCGTGTACCGAACGCTCCTCGGAGGCTGCACCTCACAGAAACCTTATTTAATGAACTCTTCGAAGATTACGGACCATCTTACGAAGAACAACCCACCTGGTCTCGCCTGGAAGTCAAACCATAGCAGGGGGGTAATGTTATGAACCCTTTCTTTGTCTAATCTTTTTCATCTTATCTATCACGTACCACAAGTAATATGACCTCTTGTTGATACTTTTACTTTTCTTACATGTGACCGTGAGATACTTAGTCATGTGACCGAGCCTAGACTCTTTAGTCATACACCTCATGTATTTAATCTCTGTCAGCACTACATCATGGCTGACTGATATGTACCTTACATAGCCACCCTCGCACGGACCAACAACCTAATATGTACAAACACTGTAAACGTATATAAGTCAATGCATCCCAACCAAGAACTCTAGTCAAGTTCTTGTTGGTTTTCCCCATCATTCACTCGTCTCTAAAGCAAGCCTAGTGTGAGATAGCCCGAGCCATTGTTTGGTTTGAGGTTGTCAACACAAGGAAGCACCTCGTGTTGCTATTCCAGCGAATCCCACTGGCGTTTATATCCTGCAAGTCGCACCTAGTCACCACTTTCAGAGCTCACACTTGACTACAGAAGTCGCAATGGACAGCAGCAGTACCCAGAGACAAGAAGTTCATCAATCCCCGAGGTCAGAGGCCCATCTTGAATTCCTGATGTCCCCTATCGGTATCATAGGATTCTCACAGGATATACACCATGACGATATGTGTGTGTCCCTCATGTCAAGCCTGCAGTGTGGTCGCAGTGTGGACCATTGTTCTCTGCCGTGCCCACAGCATGCGGAAGATACATAAAGCCTGTAGTACCCTTGCCCTTCTCCCATCATTCTTTCTTGCTCCTTTCATTCGTACCTATGTCTTTCATGGGCCGTGCCAAACGCAGGGGTACGGGGCAG
>JBBPSV010000610.1:0-15821 GCA_038093795.1 Retiboletus fuscus
ATTGTTATTCTGTATAGTATCAATCTAGTAGTATTTTTTGTATATTTAGGATTTGATAATATATTCTTTGAAGTTCTAATATAATTATGAAATGTTTGAGATCCAAGTTTCTAGAATTTTCTAAAGACTTGTTGATATATATACATCTATATTTGAAATAATAAGTTGCAATTACATGGAAATATAAGGAAATTCAGATAATAATCAAGGGAGGCTAAAATTTTTGAGATAATTTGATGAAAAAGTGAAAAAACATGAATTATATGATATTATCTAGAAATTTCTGAAAATACATGGTATTTTGGTAAATTTTCAGAGTGAGGTTTTTCCTGATGGCCCACTATCTGTGTTTCCCACACCACACCACTGACTGGGGACAGTCAGTATTCAAGTACCCCATGGATGTAGAGACTCATACATCTCTAGTGTCATATTCCATTGTTTCACCACATCCTACAGACTGTTCATTGTCATGTACACTTCATCTGGTCATCATTCACTTAGTCCAGTCCATCCTTCCTCACCCAGTCTCTTAGTCCTTGGTTAGTCCTTTCCAGTCTATTAGTCCTTCTGTTTGGTCTTCATCAGTCTCCTTTTGTATCATTGACAAGTAGCTATTGTTACTCCTTCTATTTGTTGTCATCATTTATTGCTACCATTTGTCATTGCCTTTGCTTTGTTTTATAGTTAGAGTTTGTGTTCCTTATCCCTGACAGTCCTGGGAAATGCCTGGACTATAAAGTCTTGTACCTTTGGTTTTCAAATACATCTTTTGACTTCTGAGGATCAAAGGATCCTCTCCATGCATGCACGTAGTGTTCGAAGGTCCAGTCCTAAGACCAATGAAAAACCGGTTTTTAACCGAACCAGACTGTCTAAGACTGGTCCTGATTGGTCTGGTCTTCCCAGATCTTGATTGAAGTCAGTCTTAGTCTTTTGATTTTCCCAAAATCAAAAGACTGATGAAAACCAGTCTTAACCAGTCTTAACCAACTAGTGGTGTTGTCCATGGATTGGCAGTATATTGATAGATTTTCCCTGATTTATCCATATTTTTAGGATTTTATTTGACCAAGTTATGATATATTTTCAAAATACCTCCTCCAAAAATGACATACAACCCGGAATTGGTCATATCTCAACCATGTATGGACGGATTTATATAATTAATAATGGATTAGAACCCCGCAAATCTACTCTAGACCCTGTACAGCCACTGCTAAGCGCCATTCCCACAATATTCAGTCCTCCAGAATATGTTTTTCAAGCTATACAATGTTAATAAATACATATGATATTAAAATGGTTATATCTCAATGAGTTCTGAACCAATTTACATAAAGAAAATATGGGCAGAAAGCCAAAAGTTGATAGTACTTTTCATGTGACTCGAAACTGGTTTTAACCATTAACTGGACCGACAAAAACTGATAAAGACCAATTTTTTCGGTTTTTATCAGTCTTGGTCCAGTTTTTCCACTTTAGGAAATTTCCTTAACTGGTTATGGTCTCAGTCTTGCCTAAATAAGGCAAAAAACCGGACTGGACCAGACTTTCAAACACTACATGCACACATGCACATACCCATTGCTGTCATTATCTCTGCCATCTTCCATGTCACTCTCTTGTCCGTGTCCAGACTATCATACCTACCATTGGACTACTCTTCTCACCACCAGACTATTGTTCTCTTCTCTGGCCACATGTCCAGAATATCCTCCCTCCTGGACCATTCCCTTCTGGCACTTCACCTCTGCCTCAAACCCTCTTTGGGGATGAACCCATCACACCCCTCACCTTTTTATACTACCTGGACTTCCCCATAGGAGCTGGGTTTGTTGTTCTTCACCATAGCGTCAAGAACACTGGTACTGTTACAATTTTCTCTTTTCTTCACTCTCATGTACTACTATTCATCATTTATCATCAACTCTATTCCTGGAAGGGTAATATCATTACCTGCTACACTGGCATGGGTTGTATTCTTATCATGGGCCCTTCCCAAATCTTCTATTCCCTTCTATTGTAGTCTTCCATTTCTCATCAGACTTATCACTCCTCCACTGTTTCTCTCATAACAGTCAGTGTCCCCCATATTCCAGCATAGTCTCTCTGTCCCATTACCTATTGTTTTCTTTTTGGTCTGTGCACATTGCTCTGGTCTATAAATGCTTGCATTCCCTGTACTTGTATTCCAATCTTGGTCTTTGCAATATAAGCATTACTTGATTCAACTCCAAGCCACTCTTGAGAACCTCCCACTCTCCTCACTTCGAGTCAACGTCAGATGTCAGTCTCTTCATGAGTATTACCTGACTATCACTTGTATCTTTGTCAAGACATTGGTCTCTTTGTGAGTATCGCCTTGACAACGACCCCAGGAGGAAATTCTTATTGTAATGCTTTGTGTAACAGGTACTCCTTAGCTCCAGAATCTACCCTTGAGTCTTTGCTTGACCCTGCCCAAGCCAAGTGTAACAAAAGCTCTAGCTTACCATATTGTGGCTACCATCAAGTAGGCCCTCCTCCTCAGCCTGACCACCACCAATCTCCACCTCTTGGAGAGCCAGAGAACAGCCAACTGCTGAATCCTCAGAATCATCAGACTCAGAAGCTTCTACTGAGGGCTCTGATAACCCCGACTTAGATCTCAACCTACACTCTCCCACTAAGGAGGCAGAATCCCAAGGACTCTCTAGTTTACTCTCCTACCAACTATCAGCTGGAGCAGTTATTCCTTAGAGCCACACCCTACCGTCACCAACACCAATTGCCCAGAGTGGTCATATCTTCCCAGCCATGGCACCTTCCACTGCCCAGATTCCCATTATGGGAACTAAGCCAACCAAAATCCACCTCAGAGTCCCTGAAGACTTTGACAGTAATCTCATGAAAGCACACCCATGGTTGTGCTCGGTACAATTGTATCTCTCAATCAACACAGAAACCTACAATGATGCATGGTGAATTGCCTATGCACTCTCCTTTACACAGAAAGGTACGGCTTCTACTTGGGCCAATACTTTCAAAGAATCCAAAATCGCAGGTAGAGGCTTCTCTCTTGGGAAGTGGTCTGACTTTGTTGCCAAATTTGAAGGAGTTTTTACCCATTCAGAATTGGTTACCAATGCCATCACTTGGCTAGTATCAGGAATAACCCTGATAGCACAGTTGGGCAAAGGGAGGTCTCTGGTGGAAGAACTCACCAGGTAGAGGACTATGGGTAGTAGTTGAGTCTCTGAGAGATAACTCAGGTGGGAGTTAGAACAAAGAGAGGTAAAATGTTCTTATTGAAGATGGGCAAAAAGCCTCATCTTATATAGGGTATAGAAGTATTTGTACTTGTATATGTATCTTCTATATATATCTGATCATATGAGTGATCAGTAAGCAGATAGGTAATAGCTTATGAGTAATCCACAGTAGTATCAGTAAGCCAACCAATGGTATAAATACCTCTTATCTCATAAATGAGTAAGGCACATAATATGAATAGCATAAGCACAATCATCATGATAAGATCATGTGATGTGGTCTAGAATCATGGTCTAGAATCGAAGATTAATAATAGAATACCATGATTCTCAACACTCCTTCTTGCTGTTCATGTTTGTGACAATGGGGATTTGATGAGTCACAATTGATTCCTCCCTTCTTCAAACTTCTGTTTCCCAAGATTCTTTGTGAAGATATCAGTGAACTGCTGATTTGTTGGGACATAGTAGATCTGGATCTCTCCAAGTTCTACTGCTTCATGGATGTAGTGTTCTGGGATGCAAAGGTGTTTAGTATGACCTTCTTGAACAGGATTTGAGGCAAGGAATATAGCTCCTTGATTATTGATGCAGAAAGGAATGGGGGATAGCTTGAAACCAATCTCTTCATAGACGTTTCGAAGCCAAGCAGCTTGTCTAGCAGCTTCAGTCATTCTGCAAAATTCTGCTTTGGTGGAAGAAAGCTGAACTCTCTCCTGTCTCCTAGATAGCCAGGAAATAGGACCATTTGCATTGAATATGACATAGCCAGTGGTAGAGCGAGATGTTTCAATATCTCCAGCCCAATCAGTATCAGAATAGACTATCAGTCCAAACTGATTACCAGTCACAGAGTATTTGATACAAAGATCTTTCATTGTTGAAAGGTACTTCACAATGTGCATGAGTTTCAACAAATGTTCTTCTGAAGGGTTGGAAGAGAACTGTGACATCTTGATAACTGCAAAGGCTAGATCAGGTCTTGTTCCCAGCATGATAAATAACAGTGATCCAATGACCAACTGATAGAGACTTCAAAGAGTAGGAGTTGCGACTGGACCTTGGTTTGGTCTTGGATTGTATCTGGTGGGTAGAGGAATATAGACCAGTTTACAATTCTCCTGACCAAATCATTTGATAACTTTCTCTGCATAGCAGGTTTGGTCAAGGAGCATAGAACCTTTCTGGTCATATGTTATCCTAATGCCCAAATACTCTTTAGCTTCTCCAAGGTCATGACATTCCCATTGCTTCATGAACTCGTTTTTGTGTTCAAGGAGTAGCTTGGTATCATTACCAATAAAAAGACCGTTATCAACATATATCAAAAATAAAATGATTGCTTCACCAATGGATTTAAAATATAGTCCAGAGTCTGAAGTAGAATGGGCAAAGCCCATCTCCTGGAGTGATTTGTGCAACTCTTTATTCCATTTGAGTGCAGCTTGCTTGAGACCATAAATGGCTCTAAGCAGACAATAGACCTTCTTCTCTTGACCTTTGACTATGAATCCTTCAGGCTGTTCCATGTAGATAGTTTCTCTGAGTGTTCTATTGAGGAAAGCAGTTTTGACATTGATGCACAGAACTTCCATCTTGTGTTTTACAGCTTCTGACATGGCAGCTCAGAATGTCTCAAACCTTGCAGTGGGTGCATAGGTTTTGGAGTAGTCAACATTAGGAATTTGAATGAAGCCTTTCACAACAAAGTGTGCTTTGAAGTGACCATCAGACTTCCTAGCAAATACCCATCTCCCTTTGAGGGGTTTATGATCTTTGGGAAGATCAACCAATTTCCAGATGTTTCTCTCATGTAAAGATCTCATTTCATCCTTCATGGCATCTCTCCATGGAATTTGTTCTGCACTTGAGAGTTTCAGAACATCTCTATACTGGTTAGGTATAGGTTCCATTGATGGTTCAACTGCCATCATTAGATGATGTCAAATCCATTGGGCAGAATACATTTGGTCCAAATCTTCTTCTTGATTAGTAGGTACTGTTATGCTTGGCTTGGGTAGGGTTGAGCATAGACTCAAGGGTGAGGTCTGGGACTAGGGAGTACCAGCATTCTTGACGCTATGGTACAACTAAGACCTTCAGGCGAGGTATCTGCTCATGAAGAGCACACTCAGCATTGAAGGATATGAGAAGTCCATTGAGGATGAGTCTTATCCCGGTCTTGGGAGATTGAGTGTAGAAGTTATCTCAAAGGTATGATTGAGTAGCTCTAGCTTAAGGAGTACAAGCATAAAGACTACTGTTTATATACTCGAGCCATAGAAGGTCATGGAACCCTGTGGATCAAGCAGGAGAATAAGGAACCAAAGGAGATATGACTTGGAGAAGCATAAGAACTTGGGATGAGTCAAGATGAGTCATATCCACTATGGATCTGTCAATCAATGTTGATCAGAAGCAGCTGTCAATCAAAGATTATCATAAAACAAAGAAGCGGTCAGAACAACCCAAAGTGACAATGACAGTGGAGTCATTAGTTGGAAATGAAACATATGATATGGTCCATGGGATAACAACCTATGTGCCATACAAGAATAGCCTGGGTAGTGCCAGGTGAGACAGATAGCAATCCGTTGTTACATTTTTCCTTCTCCTCGACCCTATGCTTACCTTTCACTTTGAACTGTGATCATCTCGCTGTTCAAGCCCCGCCCGACGACATCTTTTATCCCTGAATTACTCATATGTTCTTAAACATTCCTTTGACTTCTACGCCTCGTGAACACTGACTCACCTTTGTTCCTCGGTGTTCCACCTAGTTCTATGCCTGACTCATCTTTGTTCTACAACATTCTATCCTGTTCCATTCCATTCCCATGGCTCGCCTATTTAAACCGTAGTACTCGACCTGTAACTCTAAGCTTGATCTTCTCAATCTAACGAGTTCCTGTGGACTTCGTCTGATTCCCTCGCCTCAGTCCTTGACCATCCTTCACTCCTATAGCAAGGGCAGCCCTCTAGTAGCACCATGGCTAGAGGTTCTTTGTGTCGTCCAAGCTTCCGACTCCTTGTCCACTTGACTCCTTTGAGATCATGCCTAGCCTACGGCAAAGCATAACATCCATCAAGACTAAGCTAAGGAAAAAGAGAGGAAGAAATAAATGGGGCCAGGTCAAGTCATAACATTACCCCCCTCTTATGCTCCTCAATGCCACTTGAGGATTCTTAAAGATCAATGTAGCCCCTGTTGGAGGAACCAGTGATGTTGGCATATGCCATGTCATCCCAAACATCATCCATGAAGTCAAGCTCCAGCTCGTCCTGAATGCAGGATGCGAGTGGGCAAGGTTGTGGGCGGTACAACTGTTGCAACAAGCAGGAAGAGCTGGAGGATTGAGATGAGGATGAGGACAGGGTGGGGGGACAGGGACAACAACAGAGAGGGCATTGGTTCTGGATGTGCCCAGGGCGCATGCGAAGACAGAAGGGGCACTTGTACTCTGGGCAGTCGATGCGCCAGTGTCCAAGGTGGTGACAGTGAAAGCAGGATGCATTGTACAAGGGGTGATCTGTTGTGAGGCTGATCTCACCTTCGTTCATAAGATGGACCCTCTCAAGTTGGTCAATAAGGTTTACCTTGCTGGGTGATAATGGAGATGATGACACAGACAGCATTGGAGCAGCAGGCTTGGTGGGTGAGGGGACCAGGATGGTTTCAATGGGGAGAGAGGGTTGAACAGGGGGAGTGGAAAGACCAGCCTTAGCAAGGTCCTGGGAATAGCATTCAATGTCAGCAACAAAATCCAGCATGTCTAGTTGGTGCATGGCCGATAGGAGGTACAAGCAGATACAGTGGGCTACAAGGCAAAGCTGCATGGAGAAGAACTCCAACTGGGCATTGGTGGAGGTAAACGAGGCAATGGGGTCAAGATGTGAGACCTGTAAAAATGCTAAGTACAAAGATTCGAGAGGGGAATCTACATCTAGGTGTGCCTGCATGGTAGCTGCAAGGTGAGAGTCTTGGAGGTGGGTCTGGAGAAGTCATCCAGACTTGCATGACAGTGGGTTGGACTGAAGGGTATAGGCAAACTGGGGTATGTTGACAGAAAGGATCATCTTGGGCTTCTCTTCCTCATTGAGGACAGAGGGCCAAGGGAGTGGATTAGTGTTCCAGCCAGGAGTGGCAGTGGTATTGAGGCACTCGTCAGTGAGAACCATAGGAGGGTGGATGGTAGGAACAGAGAGTTCCTGGGCAAGGGGCGAAGATTCATCGACTCCCTCAAGTGGAGGAAGAGCAGAGTCAGTGAACGAGGATTTGGTGAGGGAGGACTCAGTGGACAGGGAGTAAGACATGTTACTAGGTATCAAAGGTCTGTAGGACTTGGTTGGTGATTCTCACGTAGAGACCAGCACATAGAGTTCTAAGGAGGGAAGACCTTGGAGTGAAGCTTCTTATAGCTTTGGAGGACTGCTTGTGCATGTTTAAACTCCCGTTCAGGGAGCCAGGTGTCATTGGTGGCAGTGAAGCCATGCCAGCAGACAAGGAACTGTTAGTTGACAGTGGAACCCCGGTGTCATATGATCTTTTCAATTTTGTACTGCTCTTCTCCATCAATAAGATCAGGTGGGAGTGATGGGAAGTTGGGGCCATGTATGGAGTTCTCTTTGTAAGGGGTAAGGAGGGATGCGTGGAAGACCAGATGTATTTTCCATGTCTTGGGGAGGTGGAGTTGATACATGATCGGGGACAGTACCTTGGTAATAGTAAAAGGTCCCTCACGTTTCAGAGCCAATTTTGGGTGAGTCAGGTTGCATTTCAAATTTCTGGCTTTGAGCCAGACTTGATCACCTTTCTTGAATGGGGTGAAATTCTTCTTGTTCTGAGAAGCCATGATCTGCCTAGCTAGTTTGTGCACAGCAAGGGCTTCTTGGCAAGCAGCCATGAGTTCCTTGATATGATCCTCCACAGTGGGAAGATCCATGAGTGGGAGGACAGTGGGGACTGGAGTGGGTTCATATCCCATCATTAGGTAAAACGGGGATTTACCAGTGATGGAATGAGCATGGTGATTGTGAGCGAATTTGGCATGGATCAGCCAATCAGCCCACATAGTTGGGTTGTTCCCCACAAAGATCTGCAAGTAAGTCTCGAGTTCCTGATTGATCTGCTCAGTTTCCCCATCAGTCTGGGGGTGATATGTGGTGGATAACACAAGGGAACATCTGAGAAGCCTACTGAGTTCTTTTGTGAAGTGAGAAGCAAATTGGGGGTCTTGATTGGAGATGATCTTCTCATAGAGGCCAAATCTGGGGTAAACCTTCTTAAAATAGAGGACGGCGATATCCTCCACTGTGGCAGTTTTGGTGGTAGGGCAGAAAACAGCCCCCTTCAAAGATGTGAAGTCAGTCCAGACTATTACAGCCATGAAACCGTTGGACTCAGGGAGATCTGTGATCATATCACATGAGATCTGCTGGAAGGGGTGAGTGGCAATGGACTTGTTGGGGGTGAGTGGAGGGGTTGTGGGGTGGGTGTTGACCTTGTGCTGCTGGCAAAGGGCATAGCCCTTGACATACTTGCAAACATACTGGGCCAATCCAGGCCACCAGAACTTGCTTGCAATGAGCTGTCAAGTCTTAAGGAAGCCAGGGTGACTGGCAGACTGTTACATTTTCCTCGTTCCCCTCGCTCTCCTCTTTTCTGCCCCTTTCGCTATGCTTTGCCTTATGCCTACCTCTCTTACCTTGTACTCACTCACTTTGCTGTTCGAGCCCCGCCTGGTGATATCTTTTATTTTTTCACCACTCATATATTCTCTGATGTTCTTTCGACTTTGATGCCTCATGTACACTGACTCACCTTTGTTCCTCAGCATTCTACCTGGTTCTATGCCTTACTCATCTTCGTTCCTCAACATTCCACCTAGTTCTATTCCTTTACCATGGCTCGCCTATTTAAACCATAGCATTCCACCTGTAATACTAAGCTTGATCTTCTCAATTCAACGAGTTCCTGCAGACTTCATCTGATCCTTGCCTCAGCCCTTGTCCACCCTCCACTTCCACAGCAGGATAGTCCTCTAGTAGCACCATGGCTAGAGGTTCTTCGCATTGTCCAAGCTTCTGACACTCCATGGTCCACTTGACTCCTTTGAGATCATGCCTAGCCTAAGACAAAGCATAACAAAAGATCAAGCTTCTTCCTGCACAGACTACCTCCATTGTAGTTCCGCTTTCCCCTTGATCCTTGAGCATGCTCTTAGTGAGCAGATCCCTCGAATCCCTTGAACAACCATAGCATTCCAATGCCCTACTATTGACCCTCGTTGGTCCAGACCTCAGGATCCCCCTCCTACCGATCTATCTGAGTTGGAAGCCTCCCAAGACACTGCATCCTCCCCGGAATCCAACCCAGATCTAGACCTTGATACTCTCTTCAGACCTGAAGAAGAACTCACTCTCTGACATCAGTTCTCCTCCAGACTCACCATCCCCAGGGAACCAACCCCGCCTTCACCAACCCCCTGAACCTGCAACCCTCCCTTTGGAGGTTTTCCCCTTTCATACTCACCCCCACCAGCCCCCCCTCCCAAAACTGCTATGCCTGCCACTGCGGCCTCTAAATCCACTGAACTCCATCTCGGAACCCCTGAAGACTTTGATGGGTTGTTTGCCAAGGCGGAAGATTGGCTAGGAACAGTCACGTTCTACTTAGCTGTGAACTCCGAAGTCTACAATACTAATGCCAAGAAGGTTGCTTATGCCCTATCTTTCATGAAGAAGAGCTCGGCCAAGGTCTGGGCTGCTACTTTCAGGCAAAAGATCCTCACCCAAGCTACACTCAACCTAGGAACTTTCACTGATTTCTGTGACTCTTTTTCTAAATCTTTCATTCGGAAGGATACCATCGCCTCCAGCCTACACTGGCTTGTCACGACCAAGATGGTCAAGAACAAGCATGGGGATTATTCCCCTTCCTTAACCAAGTACACTACTTGCTTCTAGAACCATGTAGCTATCTCCAAGGTCACAGATGCCAACGTTCTTATAAGCTACTATGCCATCGGGATTCCTAAACCCCTTATGTGGAAGATCCAGAGTATGGAAACCCCTCCTGACAAGATCAAAGACTGGTACACCAAAGCTGCCCACTTCGCCACCATGAAGAAGCAGGCCAAGGACCTCGCAAAGCGAGGAAGTGGGAAAGTCTTCCACGGATTCCACTCAACCATGAAAGCTACTACCCCTGACCCCGATGCTATGGATGTGGACGTCATACGAACTGCCCCCATTCCCAAGCTAACCCCTGCCGAACAGAAATGTTGCATTGAAAACAACCTCTGCTTCTGCTGTCGAAAGGGAGCACACCTCTCTTTTAATCACCCCAAGTTCTCAAAAGGAAAGAAACCCTTGGTCAAGGCGGTTGCCACCTCAGATCTTCCCAAGTTGGAGGAAATACCTGACAATGTGGATGAGGACAAGGAAGGGGTAGCAGTTAGAAGAGTCTCCTTTTCTCAGGATTTTTAAAGTGGGGACCTGCCTCAATGTCTACATCCCCTGGTGCTTCGGTACTTGTAACTTCTACTATGAAATCCATGCAAATCCCAGTACAAGTTATCATCCCCTCGCACTCCCTACAAACTGTTGATACCAGAGCCTTGATTGACAGCAGAGCAGACGTCTGCTGTATCAATTGGGGCTTTGCCAAGAAGCACAACATCCCATTAACCAAACTTGACCAGCCAGTCTATGTGAAGAACACTGATGGAACCACCAACAAGGGGACTATCAGATATATTGCCAACCTCTTCATCTCCACTGAGGGATTAGTCCACCAGATTTCTTGCCACATCATGCATCTAAACAAGGATAACATCTTCCTTGGGATCCCATGGCTGCAGAAAATGAATTCCACCATCGATTGGATAAAGAAAACCCTCTGAATTGCAGAAACTACCGATGAGTCCAAACTTCTCTTTTCCCTCCATCAAGGGGCCTACCTATGCCAAAAAAACCTCATTACTCCCCTAAAACCACCCCCTCGACACGTCTTCGTTAACGCAGTACAGGACAAATGCCTCTATGCTTACAATGGATGGGAGGACAAATGCAACTTCCTAACTTGTGCCCATGACCACTACACCATCAATTGGATTATCCGTTGTGGATCTTGATTCATCCCCACTCCCGTGATCTCCTGCCTCTCTATCACCTCGGAACATGCGCTTTCCCCTGAAATGCCCACTCCCCCTTCCCTTCTGGATGAGTACACCAGATTTAAGGAAGTTTTCGCCAAAGAAGCTGTGAACGTCCTTCTCCCATCCCATCCTTACAACCATGCCATTAACCTCCAAGAAAACTTTGTTCCCCACATTGCCAAGATCTACCCTTTCGGCCAACAAACGACTTGCCACGGACAAATTTATTGATGAGAATCTAGCCTCTGGTAAAATCTCCCCATCGAAATCCCCACAGGCCTCCCCCTTTTTCTTCATAAAGAAGAAAGTGCAACCAGGACAGAAACCCAGCTTACGTTCTTGCCAAGATTATTGCCACCTCAATGAACAAACTATTCGTGACACCTACCCCCTTCCCCTGCTTCAAGACTTCATGGATCGGATTCGAGGGGCGAAGGTGTTTACTAAGATGGACGTGCGATGGGGCTACAACAATATTTGGATAAAAGAAGGAGACCAATGGAAGGCAGCTTTCATTACCCATTGAGGACTATTTGAACCCAACGTCATGTTCTTTGGGTTAACCAACTCACCCCCCACCTTCCAACAATTCATGAATGATTCATTCCGGGACCTTATCGCAGAGGGATGGCTGTTCATTTATATGGACGACCTCCTTATCTTCTCTCCTGACCAACAGACCCATACCGAACGAACCCACCGAGTGCTGCAATGGATGGAGGAACTCCACCTCTATCTGAAGCTGGAAAAATGTTTCTTTGACCGAGATGAGGTTGAGTACCTAGGAATGATTATCTGCCTGGACAAGATTGCCATGAACCCCACCAAGTTAGACAGGATCACCCACTGGCCAACTCCTACCTCAGTAAAAGAGGTCCGATCCTTCTTGGGTTTCACTAACTTCTACTGCTGATTTATCCCTGACTACTCGACCATCGCCTGACCCCTCATCGACCTTACCAAGAAATCCAACACCTGGTCATGGGGGGATTCCTGCCAAAGCGCATTCAACCTCCTCAAGGAACTATTTGCATCTCAACCCATTCTCAAAGTCCCAGATCTCTCCGCTCCCTTTGCCGTCGCCACCAATGCCTCCCTCTACGCTTCCAGGGGAATTCTTCTCCAGGCAGATGCCAATGGGAAATGGCATCCTTGTTCCTATCTCTCCCAGAGTTTTGACTCTGCCCAATGAAACTATGACATTCAGGATTGAGAGCTTCTTGCCATCCTTCAGGTACTCAAGACTTGGTCCCACTACCTACGAGGATCCCCTCATCCAGTCCAAGTATTCACGGATCACAAGAACCTCACCTACTTCCATGAACCTCATACCTTGAACTGGAGACAGGCGCAGTGGCTCCTCAACTTAGCAGATTTTGACCTCAAACTAGTCCACATACCCAGATCCCAACTCGCTACCCCCGATGCTCTATCTTGGCATGCAGATCATTTCCCGAAGGATGCATCTGACAACACTCTTGTCACCCTACTTCCCCTGTTCCTCTTTGTCAATGTTATCGACGTTGCCCTCTCCACAAAGATCTGCTCTGCCTCCTCCACCGACCCATTCGCCCTAGCATCACTCCAAGCCATTGATGAGAACATTCCCACAGCATTTCATTCCCACCTCTCTGACTGGCAAAACAGGGGGGGAGTGCTCACTTATCAGGACCGTGTGTATGTCCTGCCTGAAGGGGATTTCCGACAGGAGATCCTGCAAAGGTGCCATGACCACGAAACTGCCGGTCATCCCAGTTACCTCAAAACTCGTCAGTTGGTCTCAGCAGAGTTCTGGTGGCCTGGTCTTGCATCCTTTGTCAGGAATTATGTAGAAGGGTGTGCAGTTTGTCAGCAATGCAAGGCTAACACTCATCCCAACATTCCACCTCTAACTCCCATCGCTACCACTACATCCCATCCCTTCCAAGATATATCGGTCGACCTGATCACCAACCTTCCAGTTTCTGACAGAAAGGACTCTATAGTTGTCTGGGTGGATAGAGCCTTCAAGGGGGCAATATTCTGCCCAACCACCAAGTCTGCTTTGGCAGCTGACATCACCTCCCTCTACTTCCACAAGGTTTACTGCCATTTCAGACTTTTTGATCGAGTCATCTCTGACAGGGGTCCCCAATTCGCCTTGGCATTTGCCAAAGAAATGGGAAGGATCCTGAATTATGACCTCTGCCTGTCCACCGCCTATCACCCCCAGACTGATGGTCAAACAGAATGGACAAACCAAGAGCTCAAGACTTATCTTTGGATCTTCTGTAGGAACAACCCCACCTCATGGACTGAACTCCTGACCTTTGCTGAGTTTGCCCATAATCACCACCCCCATTCTGTCACCAATCAGTCCCCATTCTTTCTCCAAATGGGATATGAACCTAGACCTTTCCCCTCCGTCCTCTTATCCTCCAATCTTCCAGCAGTAGAACTTCACCTCTCCCAGCTCACCAAAGCTAGGGATGAAGCCTGAGCAGCCCATGAACTCGCCAGAGCAACCATGGCCTCTCAGACCTGACAACATTTTAAACCCTTCGCCCTGGGAGATAAGGTTTGGTTAGAAGCCAGGAACCTCCACCGCCTTTGGAAGGATTCCAAATTCCTCCCAAAATGAGAAGGACCATTTGAAATAACCAAGGTTCTCTCCCCCATCACCTACCACCTCTGCCTCCCTAAAACTTGGAAAATTCACCCTGTTTTCCAAGCCTCGCTTCTCTCTCTAGCTAAGGAAACCTCAGTCCATGGCCCAAACTTCCCTGACCCCCTCCTGATCACATAGATCTGGAAGAAGAGTACCTTGTGGACTGCATTCTCTGCCATCAAGGACCTCCCTCCCAATGGTGTTTTCTGATCCAATAGAAAGGGTACTTGGCAGAAGATGACTCCTGGGAACCCGAGCAGAACTTAAAGAATTCCAAACTCCTCCTTGCCACCTATAAGAAGCATCACCCTAAGGACTTTCCCCCTCAGTCCACTTAGACCGTCTTCTATCATACCTTACAATGCCCTGCTCCAATGTCCCAGAACTTATCCTCCCTGTCCCTTCCTGCTGCTCTGCTCCATCGCCTCCCGAATCTTCTCATGATTCTCTGCTTGATTCTGTTACTTCTCTCACCCTCTCCAACAACTCTGACGGAGAGGTTCTCCCCTCTCCAGATCCTCTGCTTTGCCTTTCTCCTTCTCCTGTTATATCTTCTAGCATCTTAGATATTCCTTCTACTTCTTTCTACCATACGCCTCCTTCCATTCTGAACCCCCATGCCATGATTGTTGATGACACCTCTTCTCCCACTTCCCAGGTTGCCACCCCCAGATGGGGAAGCTGACCCCCCATTTCTATTCCTGAGCTTGCAGAACCCCCAGTCCGCCTTGCCGCCTACCTTGGCATCATAGAGTTGGTAGACCTTCCAGAGCATGCCCATCGGGTATGCCCTGAACTCCCCACCGATGTCCAGTCTCGCACCCTCCTCCATTTCCTTTGGGACCCCAGATATGTGGTCCCTATTGGAACACACCTAGATTACAGGTCTGCACTCCACTCCCTCTATCTCACCACCCTTCAGGTAACCCAGATTACCTCTCTTGTTCAGACCCCATCCACTGCCGCCGAAGCCAATACTGTTATGATTTGTTGTGCCCCTATACTTTTTCCTCGCTCAGTCCTAGTCCCAGCTTGCACAGCTGTACTTCATCCCTCGCTTAGCCTAGTCCTGGCCTACCTGGCCAGCCAGCCCACCGATAGTCCTCACCAGACTTCACACCTACGCATAGCCTTGAACCCACTAAGCATTCCCTTGCTTAGTCCCCACGTTGGGCCTGTCCTGGCCCCTCCCTGACCCTAGTCCGTTCCGCCCAACCGGAACCCCCAAGTCTCATAGTGCTGGTCTCTTCATGAGCATCACCAATTGAGCATTCCTCCGAGACCCTGTCTCTAGCTCCAGCCCCAGGACTCCAACAGTCCACTCCTAGACTCCTCGCCTAGACCAATGACGTAGTCCACTCGTGGACTGACAGTACACTGCACCACCTCTGTCTCCAACCCCTGACGTCATCACAGACCTCCCTTGCCAAGTCCAACCTCAGACCCTTGCCTCGGCCTGGCCTCACACCCATGCCATGCACTACTCCCATCAGGCCTCACCCCAAACGTGCACACCGCCCTCGGACCTCCCAGTCCTTGGTTCCAGTCTACCGGTTCTCCTATAGAACCTGTCCCAGTCCCTCGGCTCCTCCAGCTGAGCCCCGGCCTCTTGACTGGACCCTATGCCAGACCCTCAGTAGGATTACTCACATATCCTTGGATATCTCCTATCTGAGTCCCATCATTGACAATGGCCTACATGCCTTTCCTTAGCTTTAGCCTGTCTTAGAACCTTGCCTTGTGCATCCCTTCTATTACAAC
>JBBPSV010000611.1:0-15820 GCA_038093795.1 Retiboletus fuscus
AAAGGGATACTAGAGCTTTGGGAGTGCATACAGGTGGAGTGGGAGAAGATTGGGGTTGCTCAGTGCCAACAGTTGATTGAGAGTATGCCTAGAAGGATCCAGGAGGTTATTCAAGCCAAGGGAGGATTACCACATATTAGTTTGTAATACCCAATAGGTCAGCAACAAAATTGTTGCAATGACATGATGTGCAAAAATGGCTATATCTCCACAGACACTGGACCAGATCACATGACCCAGGGGGCAATGTTGTAGCCAAGAGTATGTAGTTTATTTGTTCCCACCAAAGCAAAGTGAAATTCCCACATGTGATTGCGGGGCGCTGTGCGCCCCGGTTTGGGGTTAGGCATTGCAATGTTTTTGTTGCCCACTGTACTGGCACTTTCATGACACTGATGACTGACTCAGATGGCTGCCCTGGTATGTGCAATGGCATTTCCGCCTTCGATTCTGTTGCAACTAAGAGGGGACTCGGAAGTCCAACGACAGTTGCTAGGTACAGTCCTTCACCAATGGGGCAGGCATGTTCAGGTACTGAGCACCACATTTGTGGCTATTGATGTAGAAGATGGTTGAGATTGTCAGTATTGATCTGACTCAGAGACATGCCAAGTGCCTGGGACTGCAAGGTCAGTTGACACTCTGCTGGTGGCCCAGGGATGTTTTGACCCTGGGCAAAAGAGAATTGAGAAGAGATACCTGATGTGCTCAGTTGAGAAGGACCTCTGAGGACATTGGGAGGGTTTTGCATCCACTTTATGCGAGCAGCATTCTCAATGTTGTCCTCCATAAAGCCACAAGGGACTCAAGCAGCAACCTCATAATGGATAGTCATTTTGTTGTCCTTGCCGATAATGTCAATGCCGAATTCCTGAGGACGATTCAACTGAGGAGCAAGGTGAGAAGACATGAGAGTGGGCATACTACAACATTGTTGTTTTTCAGTTTGAAAGGCTCAGATTCAATGCCTTCGGGACTGTGACATTCACCATTGATGAATGTGCTGTTGGAACTTTTGATGTCCTCAACAAAGATCTGTGGAGCCTGAGAAGCAGAGTCAGGGTGTCTGAGCGACATTGATGAAGTAAAATGAAATGAAGGCACCTTTCCGTTCTCTCTCCATACTTCGGCACACTGCCTAGAAAGGGCTTTTCAGTGAAAGTAGCCTTTTCATTCTGTGGGGATGGTGTCAGCATCAGTTTGATGGCCAATTTTGATGCAATGGCACTGGCCACCTATTAAAGTGATGTGTTTTGGAACGAAGGTGTCCTCACCCTCAAGCATCCTCCCAGTGAATACCTTGCACTGCCTGTTGGGACTCAGAGGGGGTACTAGTACATGTCATTGAGGCACTGTGGTCTGTGGGGTGTTTCGAGATGGCGAGCCAGAAGAAAATCAAACAAAAAAATTACCTGCCTGAATTCATAAGCTTGAACTCGATGACCTCAGCCAGACTCAACCTCAAGGGTGTGTATTTCCTATTGAACAAATGGCACAGTGTCAGTTGGCAGGAGGTAGCAGAAAGCGTCCAGCATTGCGCACATCTCACCATGAGCTTACATAATATACCCAAATCAGGAAGGCATTGAGTTTGGCCCGATGGCACAGAGGGCATGTCAAGGTTGGGTGGGCATTGAGAATGCAAGGGTTGAGGTGTACAAGAAAGAAAGAAAAACACTCAAATAAGACAGAACTGCATGTATGAATGCGAGGAAAAAAAATTGGGGGCAGAAACTGAGCATACGTGTGCAGAATACATTGAACAAGTAGTAAAGTGGTGTAAAGTGGAAAAATGGCAGCATAAAGTGAGCTAAGTGGCAGGTGACAAAAAATTTAAATAAATTTGTGTAAATTCTTGTGTAAACCTGCAGGTCCATGCACTCCAGGCCACCGATGTCTTTATTTCCTCACTTTACATGCTCCGGAAGCCTCCCTTGGCCTTTTCCCATCCAGGACCAGAAGAGTCAACTGTGAGTCATCACATTGTGGCAGCAATAATCGTGCTTCATCACGTTTTACATGCTGTGTGTGTGTATGCCAATACCTCGACTGGGAGCTCAGATGTTGCCAGCAGTCTGGTCACTCTCAAAAGCTTTGAAGATGCTATGATTTGCAAAGATTTTATACTACCAGGTCCCTGACCCTTCAAGTTACTACCCTGCCTATGTATATCCTGTCGTCAATGCTCACTCTCAGCAGCCAGGCGGACTGGCAGAGTCATGCGACATGCTCGATTGTTTTCGTGCAATCTGAGGCGCAGTTTGTTCATCTACTTTTTGCCCTCATGAATCTCAACAGGGTGTGTGCACCAATACCTCGATCAGGATTCAGGCACTCAAATGTTGGTCCAGCCACTCTCAAAAAGCTCTGAAGACATGATTCACAAAGATGTTGTAGTAGGTCCTGGACCTTTGACCCCGCCAGCCCTCGCTCTTAGCAGCCAGATGGACTGGCAGAATCACGCCGGTGGCAAGATTGCATGTGCCAATACCTCGACCAGGATTCGGGAGCTCAAATGTCGGTCTGGTCATTCTCAAAAAGCTCTGAAGACATGATTCGCAAAGATTTCGTACTAGTAGGTCCCTGACCCTTACCCTGCCTATGTCCTGTCATTGATGCTCACTCTCAGCAGCCAGGTGGACCAGCAGATTCACGTGGCGTGTTCAAATGTTTTTGTGTGATCTGAGGTGCAGTTCGTTTATCTATGCTCAAGTTTTGCCCTCACAAATCCTGACAGCCTGAGGGTGTGTGCGCCAATACCTTGATCGGGATTCGGGTACTCAAATGTCAGTCTGGCCACTCTCAAAAGGCTCGGAAGACATGATTCACAAAGATCTTGTAGTAGGTCCCTGACCTCTGACCCCGCCAGCCCTCGCTCTCAGCAGCCAGACGGACCGGCAGAATCACACCAGCGGCAGCGGTACCTCAGCACCCTGGGATTCTCTGAGGTGAGTCCCCTTAAATGCGTTTATTGCACAGCCACGCAAATTTCTTGAGCTATAGACACTTAGTCATGAAAATCGTAGGTGTTTTTTTGTTGTTGGTCGTGATTCATGTCAAAGTCTCATTGTTGAATCTCATACTATAGGCATACAGTACATGTCAGGCAATGGAATGAAACAAGAAACGGGAGAGAATCATCCACAGGAAAAGTGCAGCTCAAATACCCCCCTCTGTGTCATTGTTCACGTCAGCAGACTTGGGGTCCTCAGTCCACTATCCCTACATTACCCAGTTTTCATAAGGGAAATTTTCCTTTGACTCTCATCACCTCTTTGTTCATGATATGTGCCAATGAAGACTCGACAATTTCTGTAAAACAAAGACAACTACCTCTCACGGTACGCATTTGTGGACTTTCAATCTCAAGGGTGGACGCTGGATGCAGTGATCGTTGATTTTGGAAAACCACCATCATTTCAACTAAGTCTGTTTAACGCCTACGTCACACTTTCACGCAGAAGTTGTTCAACCAACATTCAACCATTCATAAAGTACACCTTCTAGTCATACGACGACAGCAAACCCACCACCCACAGCTGTGATGTGGAAGGCAAGTGTCACGTCACTCATTCAACCTAGCAGTCGTTCAACACCTTGTCAGACATGCTTCACATACCTTTCTGTTTGCTCAGCTCAATTTGCATTCCACAATTGTAGTATGTTTATTCGACACTGGTTACAACGTGATGCAACGACAGAGATGCTGCTTGCCATGCTGCACTGCAACTCCCTAACCTATGTCATACTACCATGTATAGCAACTCATTTATCTTAATTAGTCTTGTTTGTCCTTGTGTTAAATCCACACATGAAGTTGTTTTGAATTGACCTCGCAAGCAAGGTAACTTCTAATATATTACTAGGGTTGCTGCCAGCAACACAAACCTTGCTGGTAAAATACAGTGTCAGTGCATGGGATAAGTTGGGCCATACAGACTTGGACTGAAAGACATCACATATACCAAGTCACTCATCATGATGAGGCTGATTTTCTACTGCAAATATTGTGTACAAATATGTAATGTGCTTTGGTCCATGGGCTTACCGGTTCCACCATAGCAGGAGCTCTTCAATTTCTTGGGCCTTTGCTTGTGACCTCGGGTATCGGGAATCACGGTATTCTTATCTTATCTTCTAATTAACTACTGTGATTCTAGGCGGGTCTAGAAGAGACCATTATGCTATGTCATTTACTCATCACATATGACATCATAGATAACAGATATCTTATTGTCCAATGGGACGACAGCTTACTGAGAATAGTCTTGGCATTACCAAGCTATTTCAAATACATTACAAATGTATTACGAAGACATTCCATGATGTTCTTCAACATTCCATGGACCTTCCTTTTATGATATGTACATACACATGTACATACACACTCAGTCCACTATACAGTAAGTAGAACTGTCACTCTCCACTAATATTAAGTCTCTTCCTATACAGAAAACCCCAGTACAAGCTACTTTAAGCTTCTACCAGCTTTGCTAACCTACGCTTACTCCCTGAAGTGAGTATCTCCCACTTTGTGGTTCAACTTCCCCTCGTTGCCCTCAGCTGCACACATGGAACATACATATTGTATTTCCATAGGTTATGAGCCCTGCAGGCTTGTAACTCGATTGTCGTTTGATGTCGTTTCCAAGCTTGCGCACAGAGAGCGAGGTGGCTCTTGGTAGCATCTGGTGCACTGCGCTGTTCTTCATATTCACAGCAGCAGTATGTGGATATCCCATCCTAGCAGTTGCAGGAGTGGTGATCATTACCGCAGACTCATTTGTTCTTATATTCAGACTTGCATCTGATACCTGTGGTCTCACACTGATCTATCGTACTTCCACTCATATCCACACCTTGTCCACGACGACCATCATCTATCCAGACAACATGGTACAAGAGGTATGATCAGATCACCACAGACTTCCCACAGAGATGAGTCGGAACTTCCAAAGAGTTCCTGGACCGCTAGACCACATACTGTGCAATCTTTGCGGAACCCTGCTAGAAACAGGAGAGATCTGTCCTTGCCAGTCAAGCAGATCTTTATCTAGGTGTATACGGTGCAGACGCTTCATAGCGATCAATCAGGCTTGTCCATGTCAAGATCATTCTTTCGACTATCCGGCTTCTCTCCCTTTCCAACGTTCATTGCCTTCTTCCCCTATCCTATCTACTCCGGATTCTCAGAGACCATTTGTCGAGCTACCGGACACACTGCCTACTTCGCTTGCACCTATGCAGAATAATTCTCCCAAGCCTGTATCGGACGAAGACCTGGATCACTATCTGTCATACTTGCAGGGACCCTTTGATCCACCTGCAAACCCGATACATCGTCCTTCTCCACCAGCCCTTCACATTCGGATACCACTTGCTCTGAGTCCTCCTCCTTACGGCATCATCGACGCGATACAAAATGCAATGTCCACTTCTTCAACAAGACGTCTTTCAGATGAGCAACACTCCACTCTTCCGGAACGGAATCCCATTGCGGGTACCTTCCCTCCCAGTTACATACTGGCACCAGGAAGAGATGGAAGATCCCGGTACCTTACTAGACTTAGCGACCGAGGATCTGACAGCAGCGGAGATCACCCTAGATGACAGAACTCACCATGAAGTAGTGTTCAGCAGGACACTTCTTCAGATTCCAATCATCTCGAACTGAATTCAGATCACGAACCAGGTAGTCTTCCCCATTCAGATCCCTAGAGAAGAATGTGAGACATGCTCTGACTCCACTCCTATTTATATCAACACCTTCACTTATCGCAGAGAGACCATCAGCTCATACTATGAAAGCGCCAGACTTGCCTTTCCCATCGACTCATATGAACTCACACCTTATATCCCTCTTCACCATCATGGCTATGAAATCCTGCATCGAGATCATTTCATCCCTAACTCCAACTTCATCAATCTCATGGGCTCGTTGTCACCGAACTTCGAGGCTTTCGACCAATACGCTTGGATCAGAAACCCATTCCCAATAGATCCTTACAATGATCTAGTCATACCTGCTGAGCAGAGATACGAGATTGGTGAAGTACCAATGCAGAGAGAGTGGAACAGGCAGTTTGATGAGTACTATCGAAAGCGTTTCAAAGCTGCCAATCCTTGGTTCAAGCTCTATATTGACTCACTAACAACAATTGCAGATCAGAAGGAGGAGATAGATGCCCTCACTAGAGAACGTGAACAAGCTAGGGCAGAGATACAAGGACTCACTGCCGAACTCGCCGAGATTGAAAACATTCTGCAGGAAGATGAGAGACTTAGATGGGTTTTACGACCTCATCAAGCTCCATGGAGACAGGTTAAGAAGAAACCGGCTAAGGTCCATATGGCCCATGCCGAGATACCTAGGAGGTCAGTATGCAAGAGACTTGCAGCCAGGATCAGAGCGGAACCTCTTTGAAAGGTTTCCACAAGCTGCTGACTTGTATATTGTTCAGAACTCTTTTTCACAATATCACTTTGAATGGTTTTATGAATCCTGTGATCAGGAATTCCTTTATATCACCGATGATGTACACATACTAAATCCACACTTTCTTGAGGACTTGGACTTTGTTCAGTTCGAACAAGTTTGTGGATCAACACATCGAGAACCACAGTCAGCTCTGCTTGCTCAATCCACTCCTACCCTTCTCCACATCCTTCTATCACCTTTACCTATATTCCAGGACACTCCCACAGAAGTTCCATTACCTACTCCATCTGAATCATCTTCTACGATAGAATTCATGAGTACTAACCTTGATTCTTTTGAACAGTTCTTATTCTCAATCATCTTTCAATAATGGCTCTTCCATCCATCTCAGAGTTCAAGATTGACTCTTCCATCCAATCCCGCATTCCAGTTCTTACTGGAGCTTCCAACTATAACCTCTGGACACAGCTTATCTGCAGTGCTCTTAATGTTATCGGCACTTACCTATGGGTGTCAGGCACCATCACTTATGCTGGACTCATAAACCCGGACGCAGCCAGACTTGTAGCGGATAGACTCAAGTGGAAACAGCACGACGCGCGTACTCTAGGGACCATGTCGGTCTACCTATCACCAGAGCTGCAACACCTAGTCACCTGGGACTATGTGGCCTGAGACATAAACAATGTTCGCGTCGACTTCCCATCCTTAGCCAAGGATCTCTGGGACAAGCTTGCCACTTTATATGGCACCACTGGAGTCGCTGGCCAATTTTATCTATTCAAGGAAGCAATGTCACACCATATGAACGAATGAAGTGACATAGTCACCATGGTGAACAAGATCCAGAAGAACTTCAATGATATGGCTACAGCCAGATTAGACCTCAAAGATCAATTCCATGCCATGTTCATCTTAGCTCAACTACCAGGGTCATGGGCTAACTTTCTCTCCACCATCACTCAGACCATGACTCTTACGACTTTAAAGTCGAAGAGATCATACTGAAGATTGCATCGGAACTGCAACTTTGAGGTGCTACAAGCACTCCCCTCACCTCATGTGCCCATCACATTCAAACCCGAGAAGACTTGGAGGCACATAGGACCAACGTTATTCAACATGGACCACCACCTTTACAGCAATGCCTTTGGAATTCACAGGTCCAACCTCAAAGAGGCCAATACCCCACTTGAGGGATGAATCGAGGAGGGAGAAGGGGATGAGGTAATGCGAGAGGCAATACTCACCCTTACCAGGACTGCTGTAAAACAGATAGATAGCCCAGAGGACTAGCAGGGAGTAGTCCTGGGCTTGCAGAGGGGGTTCAGAGGGCACAATATGTTCATCCCTAAAGGAATTCTAACTCGGGGAGATGGTCGGGAGGTGAGTCTGGTGTACTAAGCCCAACTAGGAACCAGTCTGATAGCGAACCGGACTGTGAATAGGGAGAAATGGACAGTCTGACGGTCCAGACTGAGGGATCTGGCAGCGTAAAGCGTTGGAACGACAAGTGACGGTGGAATAATGGTGGGCGGTAGACAATTGACAGTGCATGGACTTAGACGATAGACATGGAATGTGGGTGAGCCGTATGCTGACATTACAAGTCAGAAAATACAAAAACTATATAGTCCAATCCAAACCAGACCACTAAGAGACAGCCTAAGTAAGGGACATGAGGTCCAGACTCCTAAGAGAAGTGGTAACTAAGGGGTGCGACAATCCCTAAAAAGCCAAGGCTATGTATAGGTAAAGCAAGACAGAACCTTCTAAGCGAGTCCAAAACCCAAAACAAACAGACCGAAACTTTAAACAGCAAGAAGAGGAAACAGTCCTAAAATGGTATGTGTAATGTTATATGCATGTGCAAGGAAATGGTAAGGCACGTGAGAGTGAAACAAGGAGTGATAAAGTCAAACCGGTTTGAACCGGACCTACCACAGACACCGGACTGAGAACCCGAGATGCTAGAAGGGTGGAAAAGGTCCCATTTCAACCATAGAGAGCTGGGACTCTCTACACCACTCAAATGAGCAATCTGCCCACAATAGGCAGAACTTCCAAACACGCCAGCAAAAGTGTGGTAGAGGTCGAGGTTGAGGACAGCAGGGTCATGCACAAGTGCACGAGGTTGACAGATTTGCCCACGTCACAGAGTATGACAGAGGGTATGATGAAGACTATGCAGAGCAGGACTTTGAACTACCTGCTCAGGCATACAAGTTTGACACTCAAGATGTCAATGCCAAATCAACCACACCAGCTGCTGGATGGGGAGATAGGATAAACGATGAAGATGAAGGAATGGGGATCACATCAGGATCATCCCTGATCGAAAGGCTTGGACTTCCAAAACCTGCCAAGCACTTTCAGACCAACTCCACCTTCTACACTGAAGCTCCATTCTAAGGACTTCGAGACTACTGCCTTGACAGGAGTTGGAGTTATCAAAGAGGACTTTTACGGAGATACCCATCACAAAGCAAACAGAGAATGGAAATGGGACTACCATGATCATCATGAGGCACACAGTGCTGGCCCTTATGTCCCTAGCTACGATGATTGGAATGACAACTATGATGTTGACTATTACTCAGGACTATTTGTCCTTGGAAGTAAAGATTCAACATTTGTCAAGAATCACTGGATGGTCGATAGTGGATGCTCCGACCACATCACACCATACCTCGATGACTTCTGCGATCTCAGAACTACTGAGAAACTTGCTAAAACAGCAAACGGTGCCATCATGAAAATGATTGGACCAGGGACGGTTTACATATTACAACCTTTCCCACAGAAGCCCTCTCATATAACAGTACTCAACGGAGTATGGTACACACCAGACATGTCACACAGACTATTGTCTGTTACTGCCTTGACCAATACTGGTTACAAGTGTGAGATTAAAGAAACTACCAAGATTTGGGATTCACAAGGACGTTTGGTCATACAGGTGATCGCTTTATTGCCAAACAATCCACTCCACTGGTTTCAGTCTTTGTCAATTACTCCAGATGGCAGGATCAAGTCCTTACAAGATGTGAAAAGCTATGACTTGTGGCATATGCATTTTGGGCACATGTTAAAAAATGCCCTGCACCATGCTCATCTCTCCACCAAAGGTGTACCACTCTTTCCAGTCCCACCTGCCGTTATTCCTCCTTGTCGCAGGTGTGCCATGGGAAAGATGCATGAGAGAGAGCTTCCTGCTTCGAGCAAGAAAGCCTCAACTCTTTTAGCCGAGATCCACACTGATTTGGTTGAACTGCCGACTTTGTCGTGGGCCAAGGCCAAATGGATCATGACTTTTATCAACGATTACTCAGGCTTTGCTGCTTGTGCCTTCATTGCATGCAAATCGGATGCTGCTACCAGATTTCAAGCACTGACTGCTTGGTCTGAGACCCAGACGGGTTACTCTATATGCTCCGTACGCTTAGACTGAGGAGGGGAATATCTTAACCAAGATCTTTCGATGTTCTTCATGTCCAAAGGGATAGTCCATAGAACATCCATTCCACACCTACCTCAGCAGAATGGTCGAGCAGAGAGGTTCAACCGAACCATCTTAGAAAAAGCAGAAGCCATGAGACACCACTCTGGACTGCCAGAAGTATTCTGGCAAGATGCTGTCGAAACGGCATTACATATCTATAATCGTCAACCCATGCGAAGAATCAACTGGAGAACACCTATAAAATCATGGAGTGGAAATATACCAGATGTTTCCTACTTCAAGGTGTTTGGGTCACAGGCTTACATCTTTATACCAAAGGACACTAGAGTCAACAAGCTCAAGCTGAAGGCAGAGGAGATGACCTTCATTGGATACGAATCGAACTCAAAGGCTTATCGGTTCTGGTCTAAACCCCGTAGAAGGGTTATCATCTCTTCCACTGCCACTTTCAATGAGTTCACTTTTCCACATTGTCCCAAAGAAGCTAAAGACAAACTACCCACCAATCCTCCATCAGATGATGAAGAAGATATCACACGTGAATCCCGAGATAAAGACTCAACAGAGAAAGATGTTTCTCTACCCATAGGGATACAAGTCAGAGCTCAAGGAGATCTTCCGAATGTTCCACCACCTCAAGACCAGAGATTGCAACACTCTGAGTCAACACAGTCGTCAAGACCTTCAACACCATCATCACATCACTCTCATATGGATACTGGAGCAGACCCACCTTCTATGGATCCTCCGCCCAGATCACCGATGCCTATAGACATCAACACACATCCACCTCCAGATCCATCTAGGGCTAGAGATAAGAACCCTAGACCTTCTTCATGGTTACCACCCAGATGAGCTAAAATGGAGTGGGACATGGACGCTAGAAAGCAACCACATCAGCATAGACTGGACCATTATCGATCCGAGAACCAGAATGAAGAGATACTGGAGAGATCAAAGAACATCCCTGAACCAAGACGCTTTGGATGAGCTACAAAGCTGATTTCAAAACTGGACAATGCTTATGGAGATAGACCACCTGTCGATATTGAGAAAGACTTACAAGCAGGCAAGGATCTACTTCAGGAGGAGTCTTCGACACCGACTCAAGAGTCAAGACCAACTAATGAGCAAGACAATCTTGGTCAGATGTATAGTGCTCAATGGTTCCATGCACATGCAGTCGCAGATGCTCATGCCATAGGCATACCGGTTCATTACTGAGATGTAGCAAAACTACCTGAAGCAGAACAAGCAGACTGGCATGCATCGATGAGAGAAGAGATGGATTCTTTGAAGAAGAGGGAGGTTTGGGAACTTACAGATCTACCACCGGGACGCACGCCCATTACAGAAAGATGGACATATGTTATCAAGTCAAATGGACACAAGAAGTCACGTTTTGTCACCAAAGGCTTTACTCAAGTCTATGGATTGGACTATGAACACACCTTTGTACCAGTATCTCGTTTCGAGACTGCAAGGATACTATTTGCTATAGCCTGTCAAGAGAACTGGCTCATCCATGCTTTGGATATTGTAACGGCTTTCCTCTTTGGACACCTAGATGAAGAGATATACATGAAACAGCCAGAAGGATTTGTTCAACAGGGACAGGAGAAAAAAGTTTGCTGATTAAAGAGAGCCATATACGGACTGAAGCAAGCAGTGCTTCAATGGAACAAGGCTCTACACAAGACCCTTATCGAATTTGGTTACAGGAGAACCTATTCAGATCCAGGTGTCTATGTGAAGCTACTAGGAGAAGATATCATCGTTTTGATCATATATGTTGATGACACCCTCTTCATGGGCAACAACAATACTCTCATCCTCAAGGAGAAAGCTATCTTCATGAAACAATGGGAATCAAGAGACCTAGGAGAAGTGAAGGAATACCTCAACATGAGGATCACCAGGGATCACAATGCATGCACCCTGAGACTTGACCAAATCAAGTACCTAGACAAGATTATCAAATGCTTCAGTCTAGAGAATGCAAAACCAGCAAGGACGCCTTTACCCTCTGGTTATAATCCTTCACCTCCACCACCAAACTACACTGCCACACTGAAACTTCGCTCAGAATATCAGTCTATCATTGGTTCTATCCTATATGCTATGCTAGGAACCAGACCAGATATCGCCTTCGCTACCATCAAGATGTCACAGTTCTCAGCTAATCCAACTGAGAAACACAAACAAATGGCGCTTTACATTATCAAATACCTCCTTGGTATCAAGAATCTAAGCCTATTCTACAAGGGGAGAACGCCAGAGACACAGAAAGGATTTTTATCCTACAGTGACACTGATTGGGCCAGAGATATAGAGACTAGATGCTCTACCACACGCTATGCGATCCAGTTTGCGGATTGCATCATCTCCTGGCTATCTAGGCGACAGAAGCGAGTTGTTCATTCTTCTACAGAAGCCAAGTACATTGCGATGACAGAAGTCGCAAAGCAAGTTGCATGGATTTGGAATCTTTTATCCGAACTTGGTTTCAAGCTCAAAGCAGTACCACTACTCGTGGACAACCAAGGTGCAATCTTCCTTGCTTCTAACCCAGCTCAAGAAGGACGTTCCAAGCACATTGGAATCTCATATCACTATATCCAAGATGCCGTCCAGGAGTTTGGAGAGATAACGCTCTACTATGTTCCAACAGAAGAACAACTAGCAGACATCTTCACGAAGAATCTTACATGGCAGAAGTTTGAGCTCAACAGACAATGCATAGGCCTCATGTCATATCCCAAATCGCAATTGAAATAGTGTGGAGGAGTATCAGGAATCATGGTATTCCTATCTTATCTTCTTATCAACTACCATGATTCTAGGCAGGTCTAGAAGAGACCATTATGCTATGTCATTTACTCATCACATATGACATCATAGATAACAGATATCTTATCGTCCAATAGGACAACAGCTTACTGAGAATAGTCTTGGCATTACCAAGCTATTTCAAATACATTACAAATGTATTATGAAGACGTTCCATGATGTTCTTCAACATTCCATGGACCTTCCTTTTACGATACATACATACACACGTACATACACACTCAGTCCACTATAAGTAGGACTGTTGCTCTCCACTAATATTAAGTCTCTTCCTATACAGAAAACCCCAGTACAAGCTACTTTAAGCTTCTACCAGCTTCGCCAACCTACTCTTACTCCCTGAAGTGAGTATCTCCCACTTTGTGGTTCAACTTCCCCTCGTTGCCCTCAGCTGCACACGTGGAACATACATATTGTATTTCCATATCGGGCACTCGAACCAGTTGACTATATTATTTCATAGTCAAAGTTGTCATCTTGGAGACCCCAAGAAGTGCAGGTTCAAGTTGACAGTGTGAAACAAAGCTGCAGCTCAACCGTTAGTTTCCATTGACACGGCATGTCACTGGACTTCCTACCTGGACAGCGGTGTATGCAATTGCATGTGGCTGAACTGACTGCTGAAGAACAACAAACCCAGCTCCAAGTGAGAAGACCAGGTAGTAAGAAAGGTGAGGGGTGCGATGGGTTCATCCCCAAAGAGGGTTCAAGGCGGAGGTGAAGTGCCAGAGGGAAAGGTCCAAGATGGAGGGTACTCTGGATGGGTGTCCAGAGAGGAAAACAGTAGTCCAGAGGTGTGAAACGATAGTCCGAAGGTAGATATGATAGTCCAGACACATTAGTCTGACGAGAGAGCAACGTGGAAGGCGGCGGGGACGATGACAGCGATGGATACGTGCGTGCGTGCGTGCGTGGAAAGATCCTCAGATCATGAAAGATGTATTTGAAACCTAAGGTACAAGACTTTATAGTCCAGGCATTTCCCAGGACTGTCAGTGATAAGGAACACGAACTCTAACTATAAAATGAAGTGAAGGCGATGACAAACGGCAGTGATAAATGATGATGACGAATGAAAGGAGTAAGAATAGTTACTTGTCAATGATACAAAAGGAGACCGACCAAGACCAAGACGAAAGGACTAATAGACTGGACAGGACTAACCAAGGACTACAAGACTGGGTGAGAAAGGACGGACCAGACTAGGTAGACGATGACCGGATGGAGTGTACACAACGAGGGATAGTCTGTAGGATGTGGTGAAATGATGGAATACGACACTAGAGACATATGAGTCTCTACACCGCATCTCACAGCACAGCGTGGGTGGTAACCCCTGATCGCAGCACAAACACTAGAAATCGAAAGTGAGGAAAGATGACCAAGCAGGAGATTGAACTTATGGTGGATCAAACCAGTTCTAATCAGCTGGATAAAGGAGCCTGCCAGTGATATCGTGGTTGAATCCTCTTCCTCGATTCTCCTCAACTCAGATGACAAAAAGGGGCACAGCAGGTGGGTCTTGTTCATTAAGCCAGCTGGCGACTGAAGATTTCAAGGTATTTGCATTGTCTCCATGGGTGCCATCTGCACCTTTCTGCAACTGAATGTGGATGAAAGCTGGGATTCAGATGTGTATGAAAGACTCACATCTCGACAGGCTGTAGCCAACATGGCTAGGACCTCACATGCAGGATTTCATGAGCCCCTGAACTGACAGACACCACTGGATCAGCTTTTTGTACTAAGAGTGAAAGGTGCGCTCCTGCCTGTTATCGACGAATCAGCAAAATACGATGTACATAGAAAGCAGTCAGTCCTCAATACATGTTGATTGAAGCCAGAAACTGAGTTGACTTCATTGTCATGATCATCATTCACCAGTATCATGGTGGCACGGTGGTCATATTCCACAATTGGGACAGCGATAGGATCAGTAGGGTTCACAAGCCTACAAATGACCTGGCCTTCATGAACATAGGAATGCATACTATGGAGAACTGAATTTCAGAAAAAGGACATGCACCAATCAGCAAACTGTAAGGCTACACAAGTACTTACATAGTACGATGTCTTTGTCATTCTTCAGTGTCGCATCATGTGAATCCACCCTGGATGGCAGAGGAGGGCATCATGTTGGCTAGTCCTGACACGATCACCGCATGGGAATGCAAAAACCCTGGTGGCTACCTGAAAGGGCCTTGGTAGCTCAGCTGGATCGTGGGATCACACCTCATATGGTCACTGACACATCGGGATTTCCAATATTTTGAGCACATCAAAAGATATTTCAGAAGGGATTTCAGAATATTTTATGTGAATAAACATTATGAGTTGAACAAGATAATTAATTTTAATCATAGTTAAAACATTTCACATCAGTTTAACTGTAGACTAAAATTTCGATAACAGGAAAATCTAATTTGAAATCTTAACTGTGCACTGATCAAAATATTCAATTTAAGGTTATATTTCATACAGGAGCTTGCAGTTATTATTTTCGCAGCCCCAGAAAAGTCAACCTTATGTCACAACTGTTATTGTTGTGACCATATTACATTATCTGCATGACAAAAGGTGTATGAAAAGTTGAAATATTACATGTCATTGAAAGTAAATGGGCATCGAGCGGCCGATAGTGGGGCAATAACCAGGCAATATATGGGCAACAATTACCCAGTGTGACAAGTTCAATCCCGAACTACTAAGAGATATACATATACATCTACTAATGCCAGAAAGCAGGGAAGTAGAGACAATTACCACAATCAAATAGGTATCACAAGGCAAATACAGTGGGCAACAAAAATGTTGCAATGCCTAACCCCAAACCGGGGCGCGCAGTGCCCCGCAATCACATGTGGGAATTTCACTTCGCTTTGGTGGGAACAAATAAACTACATACTCTTGGCTACAACATTGCCCCCTGGGTCATGTGATCTGGTCCAGTGTCTGTGGAGATATAGCCATTTTCGCACATCATGTCATTGCAACAATTTTGTTGCTGACCTATTGGGTATTACAAACTAATATGTGGTATATCCTCCCTTGGCTTGAATAACCTCCTG
>JBBPSV010000612.1:0-15817 GCA_038093795.1 Retiboletus fuscus
TGTGTACCTTTGTTTGTATGACCAAACATCATCAACTAATGCTTGATTTCACCTTGTTCACTGGCAGGTGCAAAACTATTGCAATGGTATTGCTGTTTTGAAATGCACATATCCTCACAGCCACTGAGCCAAATCACATGACCCTGGGGACAAAGTTGTAGCCAAGGGTTTGTACTCTATTTGTTCTCACCAAAGCTAAGTGAAATTCCCATGCATGTTTGCAGGGTGCTTCACACCCCAGTTTGGGGTTAGGCATTGCAAGAGTTTTGGAAGTCACTGTACATCAAAAATCTAGAACCTGACCTTATCTTTTCTATCTTTCAATGTAACTTTCTTACTCTACCACAAGACCAACTTCATTCTTTTCACAGTCATTCATCACTACCCCCATGTCCAATACCAGTTCCCCTAGCCAGTCATATCTCCTCTCCTCTGCAGTCCCCCACCCCTACAGCCATAGCCTCCAACACAGGTGACCACACTTACTCAGATGAATCTGACAACTCAACCATCCCTGTCCTACATGATCAACACCAGTACATATCACTCCCAAATGGAACCTGTATCCTCTCATCACCCACACAAGTTATGCCTTGGGCTCTTATCATCACACCTGCCTCCTTTTCCTCTGTGTACTTTCAGTGCCACTCCCATGGTCACTATCAGGAGGATTGTGCACAGTACATTTGTCCTGTATGTCACAAACATGCCCTAGGACATCCAGCCCACTCATGTCTCACCCAACAATGCAAGTTCTGTTCCAACTGGGGACATTGTGAGCGATTCTGCCTCCATTGTAATTATGGACTTTGCTGTCAGCCCAGACATATCCTCAATGATTGTCTGTTTGAGTTACTTTCCCCCTCACAGACCCATGCAATCCATGAAGGACCATCCATCCCACCTACCTAACCAGTATCATCATCACTGGGAGGTGTTACACTTGGCCCAGGTAGGGACAAACATAGACTCAAAGGTAGTGTTCTGAGACTAAGGAACACCAGCGTTCTTGACACTACAGTGCAACTAGGATCTTCAGGCGAGGAATCTGCTCATGGGGAGCACACTCAGCATCGAAGGATATGATGAGTCCGAGAGGACAAGTCTTATCCTGGTCTTGGGAGATTGAGCATAGGAGTTATCTCAAGAAGTATATTGAGTAGCTCTAGCTTAAGGGATACAAGCATAAAGACTACTATTTATATACTCAGGCCATGGAAGGTCGGGAAACTTCATGGAACGAGCCGGTGTACGCAGAATAAAAAGAGATGTGACTCAGGAAAGTGTAAGGACTTGGGATGAGTTGAAATGAGTCATATCTGCTGTGGATCTGTTGATCAGAGCCAATCAGAAGCAGCTATCAAATAAAGATTATCATGAAACAGAAAAGTGGCCAGAATGGCCCAAAGCGATGTATGACAGCAGGGTCAATAGTCAGAAATGAAACATGTGGTATGGTCTGTGGGACAATGACCTACATGCTGTGCAAGAGTAGCCTGGGTAATGCCAAGTGAGATGGACAGTGGTCCATCGAGACTAACCATAAGGAAAGAAAGAAAGAAAGAAAACAAGCAGGGCCAGGTCAAGTCGTAACATTACCCCCCTCTTATGCTCCTCAATGCCACTTGAGGATTTCTAAAGGTTGATGTAGCTCCCATTGGGGGAGCCAGTGATATTGGCATAGGCTGTGTCATCCCATATGTCATCTGTGAAGTTGAGTTCTGGCTCATCTTGGATGCAAGATGTGGGAGGGTGAGGTCATGGATGGTGCAACCATTGTGATGAGTGGGAGGAACTAGAGGAGTGGGAGGATGAGGATGGGGTGGCAGGACAAGGGTGATGGCAGAGTGGGCACTGGTTCTGAATATGTCCAGGGCACATGTGGAGACAAAAGGGGCACTTGTATTCTGGGCAGTCAATGCCCCAGTGTCCAAGGCAGTGACAATGAAAGCAGGACACATTGTATAAAGGGTGATCAGTGGTAAGGCTGATCTCACCTTCATTCATAAGATGGACCCTCTCAAGACAGTCTATGAGATTTACCTTGCTAGGGGATAATGGGGAGGATGATGCAGACGGCATTGGAGCTATGGGCTTGGCAGGCAAGGGAACTAGAACAGTCTCGATGGGGAAAGGGGGTCAGACTGGGGGAATGGGGAGACCAGCCTTTGCCAGGTCCTGAGAGTAACGTTCAATGTCTGCAATGAAGTCCAGCATATCCAGCTTGTGCATAGCAAACAGGAGGTAGGAGCGGATGTGGTGGGATACAAGATGAAGCTGCATGGAGAAGAATTCCAAGTGGGCATTGGTGGAGATAAACAAGGCAATGGGGTCGAGACGCAAGACCTGTAAAAAGGCTAAGTACAACGATTCAAGGGGAGACTCTACATCTAGGTGGGCCTGCATGGTAGCAGCCAGGTGTGAGTCTCACAGGTGTGTCTGGAGGAGATGTCCAGACTTGCATGACAGTGGGTCAGACTGGAGGACATAGGCAAAGTGGGGTACATTAATAGAGAGGATCATCTTTGGTTTCTTTTCCTCATCAAAGACAGAAGGCCAAGGGAGGGGGGTGGTGTCCCACCCAGGAGTGGCCTCATTGCTGAGGCAGTCATCGGCAAGGACCATGGGGGGATGAATGGTGGATGTGGAAAGTTTTTGGGCAAGGGGTGTGGATTTGTCAACTCCCTTGTGGGAGGGAAGAGCAGAGTCATCAAAAGAGGACACAGTGATGGAAGACTCAGTGGACGGGGAGTAAGACATGCTTTGGAGGAATATCAAAGACTAGTAGGATTCAGTTGGTGATGCTCACATAGAGACCAGCACATAGAGTTCTAAGGGGGAAAGACCTTGGGATGAAGCTTCTTATAGCTTCGAAGGGTTGATTGTATATGTTTAAATTCCTGTTCAGGGAGCCAGGTGTCATTGGCGGCAGTAAAACTGTGCCAGCAAACAAGAAACTGTCAATTGGCAGCAGAGCCCCAGTGACATATGATCTTTTCAAACTTGTACTGTTCTTCTCCATCGATAAGATTAGGTGGGGGTGATGGGAAGTTAGGGCCATGCATGGAGTTCTCCTTGTAGGGAGTCAGAAGAGAGGCATGGAAGACCAGATGTATTTTCCACATCTTGGGGAGGCAAAGTTGATATGTGATCAGGGACAGTACCTTGGTAATGGTAAAGGGCCCTTCACGTTTCAGGGTGAATTTTGGGTAAGTCAGGTTTCATTTCAAATTTCTGGCCTCAAGCCAGACTTGATCTCCTTTCTTGAACAGAGTGAAATTCTTCTTGTTCCAAGAAACCATGACTTGCCTAGCTAGTTCATGTGCAGCAAGGGCTTCTTGACAGGTAGCTGTGAGTTCTTTGATACGATCCTCCACAGCAGGAAGATCTGTGAGCAGGAGGACAGTAGGGATAGAGGTAGGTTCATATCCCATCATTAGGTAAAAGGGAGATTTACCTGTGACAGAATGAGGGCAGTGATTGTGAACAAATTTGGTGTGGATCAGCTGATCAGCCCATATGGTGGGGTTATTTCCTGCAAAGATCCGTAGGTAGGTTTTGAGTTCTTGATTGATCCGCTCAGTTTCCCCATCAGTCTGGGGGTGATACACAGTGGATAATGCAAGGGAACATCCAAGAAGCCTACTGAGTTCTTTTGCAAAGTGTGATGCAAATTGAGGGCCTCGATCAGAGATAATCTTTTCATAGAGGCCAAATCTAGGGTATACCTTCTTGAAATAGAGGACAGCAACGTCCTCTGTTGTGGCGGTTTTAGTGGTAGGGCAGAAAATAGCCCCCTTCAAAGATGTGTAGTTGGCCCAGACTATTACAGCCATGAAACTGTTGGACTTGGGGAGATCTGTGATCATGTCACATGAGATCTGCTGAAAGGGGCGAGTGGCAGTGGACTTGTTGGGGATGAGTGGTGGGGTTGTGAGGTGGGTGTTGACCTTGTACTGCTGGCACAGGGCACAGCCCTTGACATACTTGCAAACATACTGGGCCAAACCAGGCCACCAGAACTCACTCGCAATGAGCTGTTGAGTCTTAAGAAAACTGGGGTGACCAGCAGATTTGTGATCATGACACTGCTAGAGGATGGACTTATGCAGCCTGGCAACAGGAGGAATGTAGATGCGACCCTGATAGGTCAAGATGCCCTCATGGAGCTGCCAATCACTCAGGCATGAGCAAAAGGCAGTGGGGACTAAGCTGTTAAAGGCTTGGAGTGTCTGTAGAAAGAGGGGATTGTCTTTAGACATAGTCTTAATGTGATCCCAGAGTATGGAGTCAATGAGCTGGACAAAAGTAGAGTCCAGAAGTAGCACTGTTTGGATGTTGTCTGGTGTGTATGCAAAGAAATCTGGGTGGCAAGATAGGGCATCGCAACCAGCTAGGAGGGACCTGGGAACATGGATCAATTTGTAGTTGAAGTCTGTGAGGTCCAACAACCAGCAAGCTTGTCAACAGTTAAGGTTCTGAGGGGCATGGAAATATGTGAGGTTCTTATGATCAGTAAAAACCTGTACTGGGGTGGAGGATCCTTGGAGGAGATGGCACCAGGATTTCAGGGCTTGGATGATTGCAAGGAGCTCATGGTCATGGATGTCGTAGTTTTGTTCTGCTGGAGAGAACAACTGGGAGAGGTATGAGCAGGGATGCCAGGCACCATTCTCATCGATCTGTAAGAGAATACCACTTGTGGCCATGCCAAAGGCATTGGTCGCGATGGCAAATGGGGCAGATGGGTCAGGAAGATGGAGAACCAGCTTAGAAAGGAAGAGTTCCTTGAGCTGGCGGAAGGACTCTTCCTGTGGAGAACTCCAGCTCCAGGACTGCAATTTCTTAGTGAGGTCGATGAGAGGGTAAGCAATGGTAGAATAGTCTGGGATGAATTGCCTGTAATAGTTGGCAAAGCCAAGGAAGGACCAGACTTCTTTAACAGAGGTTGGTGCAGGCCAGGAGGTGATCCCATCAAGCTTAACAGGGTTCATAGCAAGCTTGCCTGGAGAGAGGACCATGCCTAGATAGTCTACCTGTTTTGTGGTGAAGGAACACTTTGATAGTCAAAGGTGGAGGTTGAGCTCTTCCATTCATTGGTGGACTCTCTTAGTCCATTCAGTATGGAGTTGCTTGTTGGGGAAGAAGATAAGGAGATTGTCCATGTAAATGATGAGCCATCCTTCAGTGATCATATCCCTAAATGAATTGTTCATGAATTGTTGGAACATGGCTGGGGAGTTGGTCATTCTGAAGAACATGACCATTGGCTCAAAGAGGCCCTTGTGGGTAAGGAAGGCACCTTTCCATTGGTGTCCTTCCTTTATGCAAATGTTGTTGTATCCCCAGCGCACATCAAACTTAATGAAGATCTTTGTGTCTTGCACCTTGTTGATGAGATCATCGATCTGGGGTAGGGGGTATGCATCTTGGATAGTCTGCTTGTTGAGCTTCTGATAGTCCATACAAGGTTGGAGCTTAGGGTTGCTGGAGGGGTCAAGTTCTTTCTTCTGGATGAAGAAGAAAGGGAATGCTTGAGGGGAATTTGAGGGGCAGATAGCACCAGACCAGAGGTTCTCTTCTAGGAAGGCTTCGGTGGTGTTGCATTCCTGCAGGGATAGCAGGTATAGTTTGCCTATCTTAGGTTTGAAGCCTTCTTTAAGGTTAATCTCGTAATCGTAAGTTTATTCCAGTGGGAGTTGTCTGATTGGTCATTCTTCAAACACCTTTTGGAACTGCTCATACTCCACTGGGAGGATGACTTCTGGTTTCTTGTTGAACTTGGCTTGTGCGAGTTGCATGACTGAGGTGATCTTGGTGATGACCAAAGAACCTAGGAGGTAGAACTGTGATCCACACCTTTGGATTCGGCCTATGCAATAGTGGTCATGAGCTCTTTGACAGAACTCACTCTCTGATTCTTCATCAAGGTACTCATAAAGTTGAGCGTGATCAACACAGTTGACTTTGACTTGGTGCAGGGGAGTCCAGTCGAAGCTGGGTCTCTTGAAATGGTCACTGTGTTCAGAGGTGGCAACGTTGTGTTCTTGAAAAAGAAACTTGGACTGATTGCAAGATTTGGGGATGTTGATTGTCTGTTTGAACCAGTTGATTTTTGGATTGGTGGATCAAAGCCAGGAGAGTCCGAGGATAACATTTTCACTTCCACAGGACATGATGTGGAAGAGAACCTTCTGGGTGATCCCTCCAGTGTTAGCATAGAGGGTGCAGGTGAACCAGATGGCTCCATGGGAGTTGCTAGATTGGTTGATGTTCCAAACAGGGATAGGTTTTGGCAGTCAAGTAATAGGGAGTTTATGCTTTCACATGAAATCCCAGTCTATGCATGAGATATCGGCACCATTGTCAATCAGGGCACAGGTGTCAATGGCTTTGAGGGTGTGCACAGGTACGATGAGCTGGACTGGGATTTGCATTGACTTGCGCATCTCAGATACTAGTACATTAGCACATCTAGGAGGAGTCTGTTATGACTTGACCTGGCCCCGTTTATTTCTTTCCTTTTTCTTTGACTATGTAGTCTCAGCGGATCACTATCCACTTCGTCTGGTGTCACCCAGACTCCTTTCACACGGCATGTAAGGTGTTATCCCATGGACCATATCACATCTTTCATTTCTGACTAATGACCCTGCTGTCATTGTCGCTTCGGGTTGCTCTGACTGCTTCTTCGTTTCATGATAATCTTTAATTGACAGCTGCTTCTGATCAACACTGATTGACAGATCCACAGCAGACATGACTCGCTTTGACTCATCCCAAGTCCTTATAATTCCCCAAGTCATGTCTCCTTTTGCATCCTTGTTCTTCTGTTCATTCCAGAGGGTTCCACAACCTTCTATGGCCTGAGTATATAAACTGTAGTTCCTATGCTTGTATTCCTTAAGCTAGAGCTACTCAATTCTACCTTTGAGATAACTCCTATGCTCGATCTCCCAAGACCAGGATAAGACTTGTCCTCTTCAGACTCATCGTATCCTTCAATGCTGAGCATGCTCTTCGTGAGCAGATACCTTGCCTGAAGGTCCTAGCCGTACCATAGTGTCAAGAGCACTGGTACTCCTTAGTCCCAGAACTCCTCTTTGAGTCTATGCTCGATCCTACCCAGGCCAAGCATAACAAAAGCTCTAGCTTACCACATCACAGCTACCATCGAGTAGGCCCTCCTTCTCAGCCCAACCGCCACCGATCTCCACCTTGTGGAGAGCCACAGAACAGCCACCCACTGAATCCTCAGAATCATCAGACTCAGAAGTCTCTACAGAAGGCTCTGATAACCCTGACCCCAACCTCGACCTATGCTCTCCCTCCACGGAAGCAGAATCCCAAGAACTCGCTCAGTTACTGTCTCACCAGCTTTTAGCAGGAGCAGTTATCCCTCAAAACCCCACCCCACCATCACCGACTCTGATCGCTCAAAGCAGTTGTATATTCCCAGCCATGGCACCACCTGCTGCCCAGCCTCAGACTCCCACTATGGGAACTAAACCCACCGAGATCTGTCTCGGAGTCTCCAATGACTTTGACAGAAACCTTACGAAAGCAAAGCCTTGGTTACGATCAGTACAATTGTACCTATCCGTCAATGCAGAAATTTACAATGACGATGCTAGACAAATCACCTATGCTCTATCCTTTATGAAGAAAGGTACAGCTGCTACATGGGCTGATACCTTCAGAGAATCCAAGATCTCAGGTGGAGGCTTCTCCCTTGGGAAATGGTCTGACTTCATTGCCAATTTTGAAGGAGTTTTCTCCCATTCAGAATCGGTTACCAACATGCTTACTTGGCTTGCCACCAAGCAAATGATCCCAGGAAAGAAGGGTGAGTTTTCCCCTCCTTTGGCTAACTACACTGCCCAGTTCAGGTCCAAGGTATCTGTCGCAGGAGTAACCGATGACTCGGTGCTAGTATCCTATTACTCTGTGGGTATACCCAAAGACCTGATATTCAATATCCTCCGAATGGAGAATCCCCCTGCCAAAGTCACTGACTGGTACAAGAAGGTGGCTCTCTTCAACTCCCACTGCCAACGAGCCCGAGGGATCGCCCAGCAACACAAGAAACCCGGTGCTTCATACGTACCGCAGTACTCTAAGAAATAAGAAAAAGACCCTGACACCATGGATGTCAATGCAGTCTGTCTTTCCCCCAAGCTCACGGAAGCCAAAAGGCAGAAGTGTTTCAAGGAAGGCTATTGCCTCCGATGCCACCAGACTGGCCACATGGCAAAGAAGTGCAAGGTCTATGATTCCCCCAAGTCTCCTAAGAAAGCCTGGAAGGTCAAGAAGGATGATGTCCCTGAGCTAGCTGACTGTGAAGATGATGATGAGACCAAGTCAGTAGCTAGGATTTCTTTCTCCCAGAAGGATTTTTAGAACGGAGAACCCCGTCAATGCAGACTCCTCCTAGATGTGCCAATATACTCGTATCTGAGACTTGCAAATCCATGCAAATCCCAGTTCAGCTCATTGTACCTATGCACACCCTCAAAGCTGTTGACACCTATGCCCTGATCAACAGTGGTGCCAATATTTCCTGCATAGACTGGGACTTCATGTGAAAGCACAAACTCCCCCTTACTTGACTTCTGAAACCCATCCCAGTCCGGAATGTCGACCAATCAAGTAACTCCCATGGAGCCATCTGATTCACCTGCACCCTCTACGCCAACACCAGAGGGGTCACACAGAAAGCTCTCTTCCATGTCATGTCATGTGGAAGTGAAAACGTCATCCTCAGCCTCCCATGGCTCCGCTCGACCAACCCAAAGATCGACTGGTCTAAACAGACAATCGACATCCGCAAGTCTTGCAATCAGTCCAAGGTTCTTTTCTAGGAACACAATGTTGCCACCTCCGAATACAGCGACCAATTCAAGAGACCCAGCTTTGACTGGACCCCCCCATGCCAAGTCAAGGTTAACTGTGTTGACCATGCTTGACTCTATGAGTATCTTGACAAAGAATTGGAGAGTGAGTTCTGTCAGAGAGCTCATGACCATTATCGCATAGGACAGATCCAATGGTGTGGATCCCACTTCTATCTCCTAGGCTCTCCAGTCATCACCAAGATTACCTCTGCTATGCAACTCGCACAAGCAGAGTTCAACAAGAAACCTGAAATTACCCTCCCAGCGGAGTATGAGCAATTCCGAAAGGTGTTTGAAGAACGACCAATTGGACAACTCCCACCGGAACGGACCTATTAACCTTAAAGAAGGCTTTGAATCCAAGATCAGCAAACTATACCTGCTATCTCCGCGGGAACGTGAAGCCACCGAAGCCTTCCTAGAAGAGAACCTCCAGTCCAGTGCTATCCGCCCTTCGAATTCACCCCAAGCATCCCCTTTCTTCTTTGTCCAGAAGAAAGAACTCGACTCTAACAGCAATCCCAAGCTTCGATCCTGCATGGATTACCGGAAGCTCAATGACCAGACTATCCGGGACACATACCCCCTACCCCGAATTGACAATCTCATTAACAAGGTGCAGGACACTAAGGTCTTCACCAAATTTGATGTCTGATGGGGTTACAACAACATCTGGATCAAAGAAGGACACCAATGGAAAGGCACCTTCCTCACTTACAAGGGCCTCTTCAAATCCATGGTCATGTTCTTTGAAATGACCAACTCCCCCACCACGTTCCAATGTTTCATGAACGATTCGTTTAGGGACATGATCTCCAAAAAATGGCTCGTCATCTATATGGACGACCTCCTTATTTTCTCCCCAGATGAGCAACTCCATACTGAATGGACTAGGAGAGTCCTCCAATGGATGGAGGAACTTGACCTCCATCTCCACCTGTCTAAGTGTTTCTTTGCTATGGAGCAGGTAGATTACCTCAGCATGATTCTTTTCCCGGGTAAGCTTGCTATGGACCCTGTCAAACTTGATGGCATCACCTCCTGGCCTGCCCTGAATTCAGTCAAAGAAGTCCGGTCATTCCTTGGCTTTGCCAATTACTATCGGCAATTCATCCCAGACTACTCCACCATTGCTTGCCCCCTCATAGATCTTACTAAGAAAACAACCCTGGCAATGGGGTAAACCCCAGGATGACACATTCCTTTGCCTGAAGGAACTCTTTCTTTCCAAGCCTGTACTCAGGCTTCCAGATCCCAGTGCCCCCTTTGCCATTGCGACCAACGCCTCTGGCGTGGCCACAGGTGGTATTCTTTTGCAAACTGACGAGAACAGTGCTTGGCACCCATGCTCGTACCTCTCCCAGTCATTCTCCCCTGCAGAATGAAATTATGACATCCACGATCAGAAGTCCCTTGCCATTATTCATGCCTTGAAATCTTGGTGCCATCTTCTTCATGGCTTGTCAACCCCAGTCCAAGTTTTCACAGATCACAAAAACCTCACATACTTCTGCACCCCCCAGAACCTCAACTGCCGGCAAGCCTGCTGGTTGCTCGATCTCATGGACTTCAACTATAAGATGATCCATGTCCCAGGATCCCTTCTTGCCAGGCCTGATGTGCTGTCCCACTGCCCGGATTTCCTAGCTCATGTACTGGACAACACCCAGACCACCCTCCTCCCTGAATCCCTGTTTGTCTGCCTCATCGACTCTGTGCTTCGCAATCACATCAAGGACATGTTGAAAGACGATCCCCTCTTTCTACAGACACTCCAGCCCTTTGATGGTTCTATCCCCACTGCCTTCCACTCCCATCTCAGTGATTGGCAGCTCCATGAAGGTGTGCTCACTTATCAAAGCTGTGTCTACATTCCCCCAGTTGCTGGACTTCGCCAGTCCATCCTCCAGTGGTGTCACGACCATGAGTCTGCCAGTCACCCTGGCTTCCTTAAGACCTGACAGCTTGTTACGAGCAAGTTCTGGTGGCCTGGTTTGGCCCAGTATGTTCACAAGTATGTCGAAGGCTGTGCCCTGTGCCAGCAGCACAAGGTCAACACCCACCCTACGACCCCCCTGCTCACCCCCAACAAGTCCACTGCCACTTGCCCCTTCCAACAGATCTTTTGTGACATGATCACGGATCTACCCAAATCTGACAGTTTCATGGCTGTAATAGTTTGGGCTAACTACACATCTTCAAAGGGGGCTATTTTCTGCCCTACCACTAAAACTGCCTCAGCAGAGGACATTACCATCCTTTATTTCAAAAAGGTCTATCCTAGGTTCAGCCTCTATGAGAAGATCATCTCAGATCAAGGCCCATAGTTTGCTTCTCGCTTCACAAAAGAACTCAGTAGGCTTCTCAGATGCTCCCTTGCGTTATCCACTGTGTATCACCCCCAGACTGATGGGGAAACTGAGCAGATCAATCAAGAACTCAAGACTTACTTACAGATCTTTGTGGGAAATAACTCCACCATGTGGGCTGATTGGCTGATCGACACTGAATTCGCTCACAATCACCACCCTCATTCCATCACCAGTAAATCCCCATTCTACTTGATGATGGGATATGAACCTACTCCAGTCCCCACTGTCCTCCCACTCATGGATCTTCCTGCTGTGGAAGATCGCATCAAAGAACTTACTGCAGCCCACCAAGAAGCCCTTGCTGTGCACAAATTAGCTAGACAAGTCATGGCTTCACAAAACAAGAAGAATTTCACTCCATTCGAAAAAGGAGATCAGGTCTGGCTCAAGGCCAGAAATTTGAAATGCAACCTGACTCACCCAAAATTTGCCCCGAAACGTGAAGGACCCTTTACCATTACCAAGGTATTGTCCCTGATCACGTATCAACTCCACCTCCCCAAGACATGGAAAATACACCCAGTCTTCCATGCTTCTCTCCTCATGCCCTACAAGGAAAACTCTGTACATGGCCCCAACTTCCCATCACCCCCACCTGACCTTATTGATGGAGAAGAACAGTACAAAATTGAAAAGATCATACGACACCAGGGCTCTGCTGCCACTCGACAGTTCCTAGTCTGATGGCGTGGTTTCACTGCCACTGACAATACCTGGCTCCCCGAACAGGAGTTTAAACATGCGCAAGCAATCCTTTGAAGCTATAAGAAGCTTCAGCCCAAGGTCTTCTCTCCTTAGAACTCTATGTGCTGGTCTCTATGTGAGCATCACCAACCGAGTCCTACCAACCTTCGATACTTGTAGCATGTCTTGCTCCCCATCCACCAAGTCTTCTCTCACCATATCTTTCTTTGATGACTCTGCTCTCCCCTCACTCAAGGGAGTCAACAAATCCTTCCCTCTTGCCTGGGAACTTTCAGTTCCCACCATTCATCCTCTGATGGTTCTTGCCAACGAGTGCATCAGTACAACGGCCACTCCTGGCTGGAACACCAACCCCCTCCCTTGGCCCTCTGTCCTCAAAGAGGAAGAGAAACCCAAGATGATTCTTTCTGTCAATGTAACCCGGTTTGCATATACACTTCGGTCCGACCTGCTGTCATGCAAGTCTGGATGACTACTCCAGACCCGTCTCTGAGACTCCCACCTAGCCACTATGATGCAGGCTCATTTAGATGTAGATTCCCCTCTTGAATCATTGTACTTAGCATTTTTACAGGTCTCGTGTCTCGACCCCATCGCCTCTTTCACCTCTGCCAATGCCCAGTTGGAGTTCTTCTCCACCCAGCTCCATCTTGTAGCCCACCGTATCTGCTCCTACCTCTTATCAGCCATGCACCAGCTGGACATGCTGGATTTCATTGCTGACATTGAATGCTATTCGCAGGACCTCGCCAAAGCTGGTCTACCCATTCCTCCTGTTCGCCCCCCTCTCCCAATCAAGTCCATCCTTGTACCCTCGCTGGCCGAGCCTGCCGCTCTGACGCCGTCTGTGTCGTCGTCCCCGCTTTCTCCTAGTGAGGTCCAACTTATTGATCACCTCAAGAGAGTTCATCTGATGAACAAAGGTGAGATCAGTCTCTCCCCTAACCACCCCCTGTACAATGTGTCCTGCTTTCATTGTCACTGCCTTGGACACTGGCGCATTGACTGCCCAGAGTACAAGTGCCCGTTCTGTCTCCGCATGCACCCGGGGCACATCCAGAACCAGTGCCCTCTCCATCATCGTCCCCATCCTGCCACCCCATCCTCATCCTCGTCTCACTCCTCCAGCTCGTCCTGTTCATCATGATGGTTGCACCGTCTGTGACCTCACCTGCTCGCGTCCTGCATCCAGGATGAGCCGGAGCTTGATTTTACAGATGATGTGTGGGATGACACAGCCTACACCAACATCACAGGTTCCCCCAATGGGGGCTACATCAACCTCTAGTAATCCTCAAGTGGCATTGAGGAGTGTAAGAGGGGGGTAATGTTATGACTTGACCTGGCCCCGTTTATTTCTTTCCTTTTTCTTTGACTATGTAGTCTCAGCGGATTGCTATCTGCTTCGTCTGGCATCACCCAGACTCCTTTCGCATGGCATGTAAGGCATTATCCCATGGACCGTATCACATTTTTCATTTCCGACTAATGACCCCACTGTCATTGTCACTTCGGGTCGCTCCGACCGCTTCTTTGTTTCATGATAATCTTTAATTGACAGCTGCTTCTGATTGACACTGATTGACAGATCCACAGCAGACATGACTCGCTTTGACTCATCCCAAGTCCTTATGATTCCCCAAGTCATGTCTCCTTTTGCATCCTTGTTCTTCTGTTCATTCCAGAGGGTTCCACAACCTTCTATGGTCTGAGTATATAAACTGTAGTTCCTATGCTTGTATTCCTTAAGCTAGAGCTACTCAATTCTACCTTTGAGATAACTCCTATGCTCGATCTCCCAAGACTGGGATAAGACTCATCCTCTTCAGACTCATCATATCCTTCAATGCTGAGCATGCTCTTCGTGAGCAGATACCTCACCCAAAGGTCCTAGCCGTACCATAGCGTCAAGAGCGCTGGTACTCCTTAGTTCCAGAACTCCTCTTTGAGTCTATGCTCGACCCTACCCGGGCCAAGCATAACAGAGTCCACATTGATGGAGTCCTCCATTCTAAAAATCCTTTTGGGAGAAGGTAATCCTAGCTACTGACTCAACTTCATCATCATCATTCTTGCAGTCAGCTAGCTCAGGAACATTGTCCTTCTTAATCTTTCAAGTCTTCTTAGGATTCTTGGTGGGGGAGTCATAGACCTTGCACTCCTTTGCCATATGGCCCATCTGGCAGCATTGGAGGCAATGGCCTTCCTTGAAGCACTTCTGCCTTTTGGCTTTGGTGAGCTTAGGGGGAAGCTGGACAGTGTCAATGTCCATGGCATCGGGGTCCTTCTTTTCCTTCTTGAAGTAGGTCGGTACATATGGGATACTGGGTTTCTTGTGTTGCTGGGCAATCCCACAGGCCCATCAGCAGTGGGAGTCAAAGAGCACCACCTTCTTGTACCAGTTGGTGACTTTAGTTGAGGGGTTCTCCATTCAGAGAACATCAAACATCAGATCTTTGGATATACCTGCAGAGTAATAGGAGACTAAAACTGAATCATCAGTAACTCCTGCAGTGGATACCTTGGACCTAAACTGTGCAGTATAGTTAGCCAAGAAAGGGGAAATTTTGCCCTTCTTTCCTGGGATCATTCACTTGGTGGCAAGCCAAGTAAGCATGTTGGTAACTGATTCTGAGTGGGAGAAAACTCCTTCAAAGTCAGAGACAAAATCAGACCATTTCCTGAGGGAGAAGCCTCCACCCAAGATCTTGGATTCTCTGAAAGTATCAGCCCAAGTGGCAGCTGTACCTTTCTTCATGAAGGATAGTGCATAGGCAATTCACCTAGCATCATCGTTGTAAATCTCAGTGTTGACAGACAGGTATAACTGTACCTATCTCAGCCAGGGTTTGGCTCTGGTAAGGTTTCTGTTGAAGTCATCAGGGACTCCAAGGTGGATTTCTGTGGGTTTGGTTCCCATAGAGGGAGTCTGGGGCTGGGCAGTGGGTGGTGCCATGGCTGGGAAGATGTGACTGCTTTGAGCGATTGGTGTCAGTGACAGTGGGGTGGGGCTTCAAGGGATAACTGCTCCAGCTGAAGGCTGGTGAGACAGTAGTCTAGAGAGTTCTTGAGATTCTGCTTCCTCTTGGGGAGAGCATAGATTGAGGTTGAGGTTGGGGTTATCAGAGTTCTCAGTGGAAACTTCTGAGTCTGATGTTTCTGGGGATTCAGTGACTGGTGGGTCTGTGGCTCTCCATGAAGTGGAGATTGGTGGTGGTTGTGCTGAGGGAGAGGGTCTACTTGATGGTACAGTAGCCATGACATGGTAAGCTAGAGCTTTGTTATGCTTGGCCCAGGTAGGGACAAATGTAGACTCAAAGGTAGCATTCTGAGACTAAGGAACACCAGTGTTCTTGACACTACAGTGCAACTAGGATCTTCAGGCAAGGAATCTGCCCATGGGGAGCACACTCAGCATTGAAGGATATGATGAGTCTGAGAGGGCAAGTCTTATCCCAGTCTTGGGAGATTGAGCATAGGAGTTACAGTGGGCAACAAAAACGTTGCAATGCCTAACCCCAAACCGGGGCATGCAGTGCCCCACCATCACATGTGGGAATTTCACTTCGCTTTGGTGGGAACAAATAAACTACATACTCTTGGCTACAACATTGCCCCCTGGGTCATGTGATTTGGTCCAGTGTCTGTGGAGATATAGCCATTTTCGCACATCATGTCATTGCAACAATTTTGTTGCTAATCTATTAGAATATACAAAGTACATGTTCCAGTGAGATATTATGTCAGCAATGGGTCATGTGATGCTTAAACTATTCAACCTGATCCAAACACATCCAAACAACATTGTTTATTCCACTTCCACCACCATGAAATCCCTTTCTGTTG
>JBBPSV010000613.1:0-15802 GCA_038093795.1 Retiboletus fuscus
ATTCCAATGGCCACTACCAGTCGGATCCGAGACTGCTGAAGAACAACAAACCTGGCTCCTAAGGAGGAGACCAGGTAGTATAAAAGGTGAGGGGTGCAATGGGTTCATCCCCAAAGAGGGTTCAAGGTGGAGGTGAAGTGCCAGAAGGGAATGGTCCAGGAGGGAGGATATTCTGGACATGTCCAGAGAAGAGAATGATTGTCCAGTAGTGAGAAGGGTAGTCCGATGGTAGATACAATAGTCTGGACACATGAGTCCAAGGGGAGAGCGATGTGGAAGACAGCAGAGATGATGATGGCGATGAGTTCATGCATGCATGTGTGCATGGAGAGAATCCTTTGATCCTCAGAAGTCAAAAGATCCAAAAAGATGTATTTGAAAACCAAAGGTACAAGACTTTATAGTCCGGGCCTTTCCCAGGACTGTCAGGAATAAGGAATATGAACTCTAACTATAAAATGAAGCAAAGGCAATGACAAACAGTAGTGATAAATGATGACAATGAATGAAAGGGGTAAAGATAACTACTTGTAAATAGTATGAAAGGAGACCGATGCAGACCGAACAAAAGGACTAATAGACCAGATGGGACTAACTGAGGACTAGAAGACTGGGTGAGGAGGGACGGACTGGACTTGGTAGACAATGACTGGATGGTGTGTACACAACGAGGGACAGTCTGTAGGATGTGGTGAAACAATGGAATATGACACTAGAGACGTACGAGTCTCTACACCACAGTGGTCACCTTCAGGTCAGCATCTGTCAGTGGCTTATACCATTCTAGAAGGATGGCATCCACTCCTAGGCACACCATGGCATTTTAGCATTTTCTGTAAATAGATGCATGCTGTTGTAGTGTCAAGTCCACTAGGTTTACCTTGCCCCATGCATGGGTAGTTGCCATGTGACTTCTTGCATGGTGGACATCCGAGCGGAATAGGATGGACTTGTCTGCCAATGCTAGCTGGATACTGTGTAAGGCATCATTCACCTAACCCACACATAGTTTCAGTTCTTCTTCCACCAAGTGCATAATTCCTGACTTATTGCACACTTCAGTTCTGATTGTGGATGGCAGGGGTAAGGTTGGACATCCATGAAAGTGGAGAGGAATATTTGTGACCAGGCTTTCATCCATATCTTCAGCTTTATTCTCTTCCATCTGTTCTGAGTTGTTTCCACTGTAATCTGCATCCTCTAAATAGTCCCCTAAATAGGCGGATGACTCTGAGATGAGATATGCAATGTCTGACGACAAGCAGTGTAGAGATCCGAGGATCTCTGTTCTTGTATAGGAACATATCCAAGGTCTATCTGGTCTGTCCATGCCAGTCTGAAGTTAGTCCAGTCAATCCATGTCAGTCCAGTCCACATTGTCTTAGTCTGGTTCACATTGGTTTTGCTTTATCACTTCATAGTACTTTCAATAAACCCTTTTGTGGTCTTGGACACACGTCACCAACATTGTTACACATTATCTCATATTCCCTCCACTTTTTAGAGTTTGTATGTCATTTACACTTTGATCCTTCACAGTCCAGGATATGCCCAGACTATAAAGTCTTGTACATCTGATTTTGAATACATCTTCTGACTTTGGATCTTACCTTTGGGATCCTTATGCACATATTTCCTGCATTGCACATCTACCCGTCTGCACGTCTTCATTGTCTTTGTTACAATTTTCTTCCTTCATCGTTCTATCTATCTCTTGTCTCTCTGTTTTTTGCTATGTACTTGGAGAGGTAACCACTCCTCCCATCATTTCTACTTCCTAATGATAACTGGTTCAACTTACCTAACATTCTCAGATCTCTCTTGATCAGTTGTCTATGCTTTGGACTTATCTCTCCTCCATCGCTTCTCTTATAGCAATTAGTGTCCCCAACCCTCCCAGATAGTAAATTCCCTTTTTGCCTCTTGGTCTGTGCATATCCTTTGTATCCTATTTAAGGTAGTTGTCTCGTTCCTGTAAACTCATTCAGAATCTGTGCAATATTAGCATATACTTTTGAGTCACCTTTGGTCCTTGAGACAAACCTTGTCAACTCTAGAAGATACCTCTTCATCGAGTGTGCTCTTTGTGAGCAGATCCCTCTGAAGATTCTAGAGTTATCCTCATTAAACCTTGTTCGTATGCTATGTGTAACAAAAGATTCTGAATCTCCCACCGTCCCACCTCTCTAGGTGAAGGACTCCCCCACAGTCACCACAAGTTCCCCACAGAAACTACTTGACCCAGAGACCTTTGATATTGAGGTTGACCCAAGAGAGGAAACAGGCACTTCAATCCCTCCTTTCCACAACCCGTACCAAACCACTGAACTCCCCCAGAGAACCTTGAAACATAGACAACCTCATACCACCCCTGGAATCAACCCCCTGACCACTGCCACCCAAGCCATCGCTCCAACCTCTGCTCAACCCACCCCTGGAATCAACCCCCTGACCACTACCACCCAGACCATCACTCCAACCTCTGCTCAACCTACCATGGCCAAAGACATTGAACTAAAAGCAGCCCTCCCCACCAACTTCTCTGGAAAACCCACAGATGCTTCCAGATGGATCAAAGCCATGAAGGCCTACTTCACCTTAAACCCCACCTTGTACTCCACTGATGAGGGAAAGATCATGACCACCCTCAACAAGATGAGCAAAGGGAGAGGAGCCTCCTTTGCCGAAATATGGTATGACAAGATGGCAGATCCTAACACCAAACCTGGGGAGAAAACCTTCTCCTACTTTGCCACCAACTTCGAAACCACCTTTTTCCTCTTCGACACCAAAGCCACTGCTCGCTTGGAACTATCCAAGCTGATCCAGAAATCCTTCCTATGACCTGATGGAACCAGAGATGATGGATTCCAACAATACATCACTGACTTTCAGAACCTTGCCTGTAAGACAAGCATCACCGACAACACCTCCCTCATCGACCAATTCTCCCTAGGAATTGACCAGAAACTTGCTACCATGATCCTCTCCATGTCAACCATCCCCACTATGATCACTGAATGGATCAACCAAGCCAAAGTCTTCCATGCACAAAAAATGTGCATCCTAGCCCTTCAAGGAGGTTGCCCCCAACCCCCCTCCTTCCAGAGAATCTCCCCTCGAGATCCCAATGCCATGGATGTTGATGGAATCACTCTTAGCAAGCTCACCCCAACTGAGTGAGCTAAGTGTATCAGAGAAGGATGATGCTTCTGATGTAGAAAGATAGGCCACAACTCCATTGACTGCAAGGGAACTACCCCCTCTCAAAACTCCCCTCGCCCTCAGAATATTCAAGCAAATACCGAACGAACCTCTGTAACCCCCACTGCCTCTGCCACCAAAACCAACCTGGAAGTCTACATCAACTCCCTCAAAACTTCCAGGAAAGATGATAAGGAAGTCCTCTCCATTCTAAAGATGTGTTACAAGGAAGAATCTACAGCAGAGATTGCCTCCACCCTCCTGGAAAAAGTAAAAACTGTGCAGGATTTTTAAAAGGGAGAGTTGCCCTGACGTCATCTCTCCTCTTCTCCCATGTACTTGTAGCACCAATGAGCAATCGAACCCTACACCTCCCTGTTCAACTACAAGGAAAGAATAAAACTGTTGAAACCTCAGCACTCATCAATTCTGGGGCCACTGGAAACTTCCTTGACCTTCACCTCCTAGGAAAAGACAACTTTTTCACAATACCACTTCCAAATCCCATCATTGCATATAATGTAGATGGAACCCCCAACCAACAAGGAACTATTATGCAAACTGCCTCCATCCCCTTCTCATCTGGTACCTTCACCGATCAAGAAGAACTTATGATAACCAAACTAGTTCGCCCACAAATCATCCTTGGAATGCCCTGGCTTCAAAAATTCAACCCAACCATCGATTGGAGAAGATTCTCCATATCTCTGCCCCCCACTTCCCCCCATGAGGTCGACTATCTCTCTCTCTGGCTGGGAAAGGATGTCGACCAAGAACTCACAGAACTGGTGACACTCAGGTATCCTTCTGAAGAAGACTGGTCTCTTCATGAGTATCACCTTCAGAAGGACACTGAAATCAATGAGACCACCATGACACCTTCTCTCCCTCTTGAAGAACTCCTACCAGATTTCTGCAAGGACTTCATCGATGTCTTCTCTGAACAAACTTACAATGAACTCCCTCCCCACCAAACCTTTGATCATACTATAGAACTCAAGGACACCTTTACCCCAAAAATTGCCAAGGTCTACCCACTCAATCCCCTAGAAAAGGAGGCCTATAAGGACTTCATCAATGAACATCTTAAAACTGGTTGCATCATCCCCTCCAAATCCCCTCAAGCCTTCCCCTTCTTCTTCGTCCCAAAGAAATCTGATGGGAAATCCGACCCAAAGAAAGATCTCTGCCCTTGTCAGGACTACCGATGGCTCAACAGTCATACCATCCACAATGCCTATCCACTACCTTTAATCCCAGAACTTATTGATGACATGAAGGATACCAACCTCTTCACCAAGTGCGACATTCACTGGAGGTATAACAACATCCATATTAAGGAAGATGACCAGTGGAAGGCCGCTTTCATCACCCCCTTTGGCCTTTTCAAATCCACCATCATGTTCTTCGGATTCTGTGATGCTCCAGCCACTTTCCAAGCATTCATAAACCATGTTTTTGCTGACATGATCACAGAAGGATGGCTCAAGATCTACATGGACGACATGGGGATCCACACCAAGGGATCTCTCACCCTCCACCATGAATGCACCCAAAGAGTCCTCTTATGCTTAAGGGAACATCACCTATCCCTAAAGATAACCAAATGTTCCTTTGATCATCCCACTATTGAATACCTAGGACTTATCATCAGACAAGGACAAGTGAGGATGGACCCTTCTAAACTGTCCACCTTAGCAGAATGAAAACCACCTACTTTGGTCAAGGGAGTCTGCTCCTTCCTCAGATTCGCTAACTTCTACTGAAAGTTCATTCCTAACTATTCCAACATCATCACCCCCCTCACCCTCCTCACCCATAAAGACCAACCCTGGGTTTGGGGATCCCTCCAAGACAAATCATTCGATTCTCTGAAATTCCTGTTCTCCTCAGCCCCTGTCCTTTCCATCCTGGATGTCACCAGACCTTTCTCCATCATGACTGACGCCTCTCTCCTGGCAGCAGGGGCAGTCTTGATGCAACGAGACGCCAACAACGACCTTCACCCTTGTGCCTATTTCTCAAAGACCTTTTCTCCCACTGAACAAAACTATGATATCTATGATCAGGAACTTCTAGCCATAATCCTTGCCCTTTCGGAATGGAAACACTACCTTCAAGGAACCCCACACTCAGTCGATATTATAACCGACCACAAGAACCTGTCCTATATCTGTGACCCTCAAAAACTCTCCTGCTGTCAAGCCCACTGGTCCCTCTTCCTTCAGGATTTTTACATCAATTGGGTCATCACTCCAGGGTCTAAAATGGGATCCGCTGATGCCCTCTCCCGAAAGGACTCAGTGGACACCAGCGATGACAACCTCCATGCCACCATTCTACCTGAACCAATTGTCATCCAAGCACTCAACCTCACCCTCACCCATCACATTTGTAAATCCTCATCCTCTGACCCCTTTGTTCTCAAAGCCCTTGCTGCCCTTGATAAGGGATCTCCTCTTTTCACCCATGCTGCACTCAACAACTGGACCTTCGACAATGGCCATCTCTATTTCAAGGGGCGCCTTTATGTTCTGCCCTCTGCTTGGTCCTCCCTCCTCTCCTCCATCCACTCCTCCCCTCTCTCAGGCCATATGGGAATCTTTTGCACCAAACACATCCTCAAGCGCAACTTCTGGTGGCCAGGTCTCTCCTCCTTTGTCAAAAACTATATAGATGGATGTGCCATATGCCAGCAGAGCAAGACCAACACCCATCCCACTCACCCGCCCCTCTGCTCTATCCCCACTGCATCCCCCCTCCCTTTCAAACACCTATCTGTCGATCTTATCACTGATTTACCCCTCTCCAGCGGATTTGATTCTGTGCTAGTCATGGTTGACTACCTTAGCAAGGGGGTAATTCTCATACCTTGCAACAAGACAGTCGATGCGGCAGGTGTTGTCCAACTATTTTTTGACAATGTATTCAAACGCTTTGGTCTCCATGACTCTCTCATTTTGGATAGAGGCCCCCAATTCACCTCCACCTTTGCCAGAGAACTAGCCAGAATCCTTAAATATGACGTCAAACTATCCACCACTTACCACCCCCAAACCGATGGACAAACCGAATGAACCAATCAAGAACTCGAAACCTACCTCTGCATCTTCTGCTCCAACAATCCCACAACCTGGTCCTCTTATCTTACTGCCACCAAATTCCATCACAACTCCACTTCCCATTCATCCACCAAGAAATCCCCATTTGCCCTACTCTATGGTTACGAACCCCATTCCTATCCCCCCTTAGGAAAAACCTTTCTCCCTGCCTTGGAAAATTGCCTTGAATCCCTGGATTTTGCCAGGAAAGAAGCCCTTGCTGCCCACCAATCCACTCAAAGAATCCTGGCCTCCAAAAGACCAGGAACATTTCCTCAATGGAAAGTTGGAGATAAGGTATGGTTGGAAGCCACACACCTCTGACTAAAATACCCTTCCAGAAAACTAGCTTCCAAATGCTTGGGCCCCTTCAAGATCTCCAAGATACTCTCCCCTTTAGTATATGAACTCTGCCTTCCCCCACTTGGAAGATCCATAACACCTTTCATGCTTCCCTCTTATCCCCCTACTGCACAACAGAAGCACACAGTCCAGCCTTCCAATCCCCACCCCCAGACCTCATTAACCAAGAAGAGGAATATGAAGTGGAAGCCATCATTGCCCATAAGGGCCCTAGCAACAGATGGAAGTACCTGACTGCCTGGAAGGGATACCCATCTTCAGAAAATACCTGGGAACCTGAATCTAATCTCCACCATGCCAATAAGATCCTCTCTAAATACAAGCTCCTTTACAGTCTCTAACTCCCCACACTTCCTCTCATGAGGGTGCTCTCAGTGAGCAGATTCCTCCCAGAGCAAAGTGTACCCCCTCTACATACACTTTTACAACGAAGTTTTACCCATCGGTCTACTATTCCTTTTCATCATCCTTTGGTTTCTCACTCTATTCCTCACCCAGATACTCCCTTCCAAGTAGTGAATGCTGTTTCAGCTTTGCCCTTTCCCTCACAATATCCCATATATAATCTTTGCCACACTCCTTGTAGTAATCTGGGCTATCATCATAGCCTACTTCCTTTCTGAATACCACTGTTGCCCTCACCTTCACCTCCTCTCCACCCCATTCTGATCATGTCTGCTCCCCCATCCCCAACTGACTCCTCTCCCCTCTGCAATTGACCAATCAGACCCTCTCTCTTACCAACCTACTGGGCACTCCTCTATGCAGCAGTCCTTGAACATCCTACGTTAACACTCCTTATTGAAAACAATCCTCTATACCAATTAGATGAGATCAGTCAAAACCTCGTTTGCTTGTTTCATGGTGTCCTCCGCACTCAACAGCTAGAATGAACTCATCATGACATCCCCCTTCATTTAGTCCTAGGAGAACTCCCCAACTATATATTAAACACTCTACACCTCCATGGCTTTGGAATCTTCATTGAAGCCATAGCCCCAGTCCATATCTTTCCTACCTTCCACCGTCAGTTTCTTCTCATGCCACAGGACCAAAGAGATGCATACCTACTTAATTCCATTTCTCCTTCCCATAACCCTTCTCCTCCCCCTCTTCCTGTCAATGCTCCCTCATCACTAGCCTCTCAACTCTCTTCCCCTCCTCCAGACACCCCTACTGCTGTTGCCTCCAAAGATCTGGAGGACACTCTCTCTTCCTCATCAGAAGAAAGTACTATCCCTATCCCACGTGATGGTCCCAGGTACATCAACCTCCCAAATGGATGGCAATCCTTATCCTCTCCTTTTCGAGCTCTTCCTAGGGCACCAGCCCTTGCTTGTAGGCCTGCTACTCCTTCAACCCAGTGCTTCTATTGCAATACACTTGGCCACTACCTTGAGGATTGTCCCAATTACCAATGCCCCACCTGCCACATCTTTGCTTTGGGCCACCCCTCCACTTCTTGTCTCTGGATGCAATGTGATTACTGTCATAACTGGGGACATGCAGCCCACTTTTGCCCCCATAGAAACTGTGGAATTTGTTGTCAACCAGGTCATATCGCAGATGGATGTCCAATTGATCATCTATCCCCTCCACAACAGCTGGCAATCTACGGAGGACCCTCACTCCCTCTGGTCTAATTGGGGAAGGGGCTGGGGATTAGTGATTGAGCCTGGGGCTCAATTGTATAGAAGGGGTAATGTTACAATTTTCTTCCTTCATCATTCTATCTATCTCTTGTCTCTCCATTCTTCACTATGTACTTGAAGAGGTAACCACTCCTCCCATCATTTCTACTTCCTAATGATAACTGGTTCAACTTACCTAATGTTCTTGGATCTCTCTTGATCAGTTGTCTATGCTTTGGACTTATCTCTCCTCCATCGCTTCTCTTATAGTGATTAGTGTCCCCAATCCTCCCAGATAGTAAATTCCCTTTTTGCTTCTTGGTCCATGTGCATCCTTTGTATCCTATTTAAGGTAGTTGTCTCATTCCTGTAAACTCATTCAGAATCTGCACAATATTATCATATGCTTTTGAGTCACCTTTGGTCCTTGAGACAAACCTCGTCAACTCTAGAAGATACCTCTTCATTGAGTGTGCTTTTTGTGAGCAGATCCCTCTGAAGATTCTAGAGTTATCCTCATTAAACCTTGTTCGTACACTACACATAACAGTCTTCACTGTCACCGACCACCTTTCATCTCAGACTAACGAGTCCGGACTATCGCTCATATCCTCGGACTGCCTTTGCCTGGTCTGGACCATCTTTGGACCATCCCATCTGTGGACCACTCCTATCTGGCATTCCACCTCTGCCTTTGGACCTCCTTATAGGGACAAACAAACATACCCTTCACATATAGGAAAGTTACCAACAAACTTTCTGTTGTTTCTACAACTGGAGCCCACTGCAAGGGAGGTTCTGGAGGTGCCCCAGAAATTTTCACAATCCTTTTTCTCTTGTCGATCCTGAGGCAAACATGCCAAGGGCATATGTACCTACCCACATGAAGTTTTTTTTTTTTTTCACATTCACCTTTATCCCATTTCAGCCTGCTTCTTCATGTCCTGGACTACTTCCAGCTATTTTCTTTAATCTTCGTGATTGTCACATTCATTACCCAATGCTCCAAACTGCTTCCACTCGCCATCCATCGCCGTTTATCCCTTTCCAGACAACAATCATCACCTTCTTACCACATCCTTATGTACACGCCATCTTCCGAGCTGTACTGCACTGCCTCCTAGTCTGACCCGTATCTGCATCCCTTTTTCTATGCCTCTGCCACCATTTATGTACTGAGTCCATCTTTAGCATGAACTGGCTGAACATACCCAATCCGTCACGATGACTAACCCATTCCTCAGACTACCAATCCATGGATCACCCAATGTGCCCCTATTCAATGGGACACCAACTAACCTCCTGAACTTTTTAGACAACATCGAAGACTTAGTCGACTCAGTCAGACTACCAAAGTCCACACTGATGCAAGCCACAATTCGCTACACCAAGCTTGATGAGGCAGAGCTCTGGAAAACACATCCTGAAGCCAAGGCCATCCCACCTGATTGGAAGTCATTCATCATCACCGTCCTGAAGCTCTACCCCAGATATGAGAAGGGGAGAGAAACCCATTGCATGCTGAGTTCAGTCTGCATCAAAAGTACCCCACAGACACCATCATTGCCGCCACTATCCTTATCACCCATGAAGTCATCACTGCCATTGTTGCCATCATCATTGCTGTCACTACAGACGAGTCCAGCATCAGTCTGGACCACTATGTCACCACCACTACCATCGATGCCATCACCCACGGTTAGTCCAATACCATTCTGGACTGACACCATACCAACGCCAACCCATTCACCGATGCCACCATCACCACCATTTCCACCATCACCACTGCCAACTTCATCGCCAACAGTCAATCCAACTACCCCATCACCTACCACACTGCTGCCATCACCAGAGCTGTCGCCAAAGCTGTCACATTGCAAACTGCCCTCAAACCATCACCACTCCAAGCAGTCCGTTTGCCCTTGTCAGACCGGTTATTACAGACCAAAACCAGTCTCCATCTTTTCATTGACACTGACCACCCCCAAGGACTTCCTACTGTCTGCTTACATTGCCAAGTGTGCATTCTGTGATGAGCTGCATCACTTCATCTGTCACTGCCCATACATATCTGGGTACATCCGCTCCGGGAAGGTCATATGTGGACCGGACCAGCATTTGTATCTCCCAAATGGCGCTTGTATTTTGCACCTCGCCAGTTGCACATGTATCCAATTGAGTATAGACCAACTGATGTCCACAGCATCATCGTACTCATCACTGCCTCATCACATCCAGACCGCTTACCAATCCATGTCCATTGCATCACCATCCATAACTGCTAACCAATGCCCACAAACTAAACCAACGATTCTGGGTGCAGCATATGCTGACCCGCTCTTCAATGCATACCTGAACAAGGCCTGGTACAACTACCAGGTAGACCAGATGCATGCTCATATGCACCAGACTGGTAACAACACACCCCAATGCAGGACCCACACCAAAATCACTGCTGACACGTTTAACCGATGCACCCAGACCAACACCGAAGCCAGCAAGGCAACCACTACCATGGCCATGAGTCGTGGCTCTGGTCATCACAGACTGGATAGCACAGTCCCGTCCGACCATACCATACCTGCTCCTTCTGTTTTGCATGACGCCAATCAATTACCATCCGTTTCCCACCATGTCGTGTCTCTGTTTTTGCTTTCATTGTCATCTTCACCACCACATTCTTCTATGCACCCAGACCAGTTGTTTTCTTCGTATATGCTTGTCTCTTACCGTCTGCTTGATTATCCATCTGTTTACCATTCGCCCCAACGGCTGCATTATGTTTTCAATCCATTGTTTTCCATCTGGAACCCCCCATGGGCTACTTCCTTTTGTCAAAACACCCCTACCTGTTTTCCCCCATTTCAACCCATAACCACATGATGGTTGGGGGACCATCAATCTAACATCACCAGGGGGGAGGCTTGCTCCTCTCACCTTGGTTCGATTTTTTCATTTTTGTAGTTCAATCTGACACTTATCAAGTCATGCATGCACACATCAATTATACCGTCTGTATCCACACATATCATTTCCATCCTGGTCTTCGTCCAGTGCAATCCATTTCATCCTGGTCTTCATCCGGCATGATCAGTTTCCTGTCCATCCATCAAAAAATACTAAAAATGCAAATACATATAGACCACCACTCCCATATGCTACATACCACGCACGATGTCATCACAACGATCTTGTCAATAACACCACCATTCCAACACATCTTCCACACACCACATACATAGATATTCATTTCATACGTGCCTGAGATGCCATGCACCTTTAGATCTGCTGTTTTATTCATTCAAAGACCCATTCCATTGGGCATCACACAGGAGTAGACATCAAAAGTTGAGTGAAGAAGACAAGTCGAGTTGGAACCTCACATCAGACTATTTTTCTATCCGTTTCTGTCATTTCTTTCATATTTATGTCATTTCATTTCACTTTCATTACCTATGCTTCATTTTCACGCAGACCACATGCACCCAGACTATCAACTCAGATCCAAACCGAAGACCAATGGCACAGCATTGACACCTAGACACATGCAGACAGTCAACAGACTAACACAGCTGATGTACCACCACGCATGAAAGAGCACACGAACCATCCATGGACTATCTGTCATCCAATCCGCCATCATTGCCATCGCTCATACCATCTCACATACCCATCATTGCACAGACTCACATATCCACTGTCTCACCCTCATCGTCATCATCACATGTCTATCTGAACGATCAAGCTATCACCCAAGTCACACAGCACATCCATGGCCATCATTCATCGTCCGTCCACCATGTCTGCCCATCTGCATCATCACCGGAGTCATACACTGCTGCATTGTTGCATCACACTGTCCCCACAAGTCACATCCTGTATCACATGCACTCACACATCACCCCATCAAGTTGCTGACTGGGGACAGTCAGCATTTAAAGTACCCCATGGATGTAGAGATCTGAGGATCTCTGTTCTCATATAGGAACATATCCAAGGTCTATCTGGTCCATCCATGCCAGTCTGAAGTCAATCTGGTCAATCCATGTCAGTCTGATCCACATCGTCTTAGTCTGGTTCACACCGGTTTCGCTTTATCACTTCATAGTACTTTCAATATACTCTTTTGTGGTCTTGGACACACGTCACCAACATCGTTACACATTATCTCATATTCCCTCTGCTTTTTAGAGTTTGTATGTCATTTACACTTTGACCCTTCACAGTCCAGGATATGCCCAGACTATAAAGTCTTGTACATCTGATTTTGAATACATCTTCTGACTTTGGATCTTACCTTTGGGATCCTTACACATGTATTTCCCGCATTGCATGTCTACCCGTCTGCATGTCTTCATTGTCTTCACCATCACCGACCACCTTTCATCTCAGACTAACGAGTCCAGACTATTGCTCGTACCCTTGGACTGCCTTTTCCTGGTCTGGACCATCTTCAGACAATCCCATCTGTGGACCACTCCTATCTGGCATTCCACCTCTGCCTTTGGACTTCCTTATAGGAATGAATGAACATACCCTTCACATATATAGGAAAGTTACCAATGAACTTTCCATTGTTTCTACAGTGGTCCACCTGATATGCTACTGCTAGCTGCTGTATTTCAGTGGCTCTGACTCCCAATGCTCTGATGTCCTTAGATAAAATCAGAGCAGACTCTTCAATTTGCAAACCACAGGCCAGCCATGTCGCACTCCTGCTTGGAGCTGCAGAGCTCTGTTTCTGATTTGCTAAGAGTTCTAACTCTATAGCATGGACTGTAGGTGCTAGGATAAAACATATGGATGATGATACAGGAGGAGCGTATTGTGTACATACTCACCTTTTTCCATCATCATCTGAAATACATCCATTGCAGTGGGATCATGGACCTGCTTGTCCAGTGCTCAACATTCTTGCACCATCCATCTTTTCCGATCGCCCATGGAGATTTCCTTGTCCAGTATATCAAATGTATGGCTAGCCAACATTGAAGATCTGTGAGCAGACCTAAGCTTGGCTGCCAGATGCTTTGCTATTTGAGTTTCATATGACTATTATTCAGATTGGTATTCTCTGTGGCACTCACCCATGTGGATCATCTTCATAAAGTTGGAGTCACTCATCTGAAAGTCTAGCAGCTCTTGGTGGTGCGGCACGGACATCTCTCTGGTTGAGGGGGATATGATATTCAGAATAGATCACAGTGTCTCAATGATCTCTCCATCTATCCAACCTGCACCTTCAATAAATAGAGGGGCATATCGCAGAAAGCATTCTGACTGATGGCCATGTACATGCCAAATTCCAATCCCAGGAATGATTTTGACCCCCTGTGGAATGGAAATGAATTTATTCTTTTTCACCTATGCATGCAACCTCTTCATGTAGGAGCAATTGATGTCATAAAAGCTCAACACACACCCAATTCCATGCATGTTATATCTGAGTGCATTAGTGAGAGAATAATCCATGTTGACTTGGCTACACCTGTCTTCAGTTATTTGTTTACTTTGCGAAGAATGACATACTGCTCCCCCTTTTGAAAGTCCACCACTGAATGCAGCACAAAGCACCCATGCCTGGCACATGCAGCTGCTCCTATCCCAGTTGATTCCAGATGTCCTCAGCTTGCATTTGCTTGATTAACCGCCCTGTGGTTATTGCAAGTAGATCTCTGTTTTCCATTTTATAAAGGGGTTTTTTGATGTTAAAACTACCACTTGCCTTGATTAGATAATCAGTAGCTGCAAGGTATGCTTGATATGGTGCACAGGTGACCATAAATCCTTTTCCATCCATTAACCACACCTAGTTCTCCTCCTGTCTGTCTTGAAGATGTTCCACCTTGAAGTTACCATCCATTATAATTGTTCGGGAATATTTCCAACTGCATTAGATTAGTTATAGCTTTTATATTGCTGAAATTTGCTTACTGAGATAAATCATTGTCCCTACCAGGTTGTACATTAACACCTGGCTGTGAGCATGTAGGGTAGAAAAGGGCAAGTTCTCTGGACTGCAGAGGATTCTCCCTGTGTCTGAAGCCTTTCCACTTGAGCAGCTTCAGTAGCTGTCATTTGCAGGATACCTGGAGGAGCTCCCTGTACCAATCCTGTTGAAGGATTTGGATGAGTTAGGGGCCCTGAGCAAGCAGAATGGATATTGCAGCTCACTGGAACAAGATGTGGGAATAGATTTGATGTAATCCTCTGCAGTTTGCTGTAGTAGTTGCTAGCAGAGGTTCCACATTCTAGGTTGTCGCATATAAAGTCATCCAATACTGCGAATGTAAATGTGGTACACAGATTATCTACTGTTGATGGGAAGAGTTGACATCGCAATAGTTGTAGGTGGCATGGGTCTGAATCGAGGCATGCGCAGTAGTTGATGCTCATATAATGAATTCCAGTGACATCCACAATTGTCAAATAATTTGATCTGCCAGGGCGCTTTAAGTGGATTGGTATCTGCATGGCAGGGTCATCCAACCATTCATCATCTTCCATTGGAATTGAACCGATTTCAGACTGTTCTGTGAGGGATCCAACAGGACAGGGGTTCCCAGCATGTCTGAGATGTATTTCAATGCCAGCCTATGAGAATTAGCTCACCTGCTGGACTGGCTAGGACTGAACATAAAGAAAGGGGCTTGCTAACGCCTTGCTCATGTGCTCTCAAGACTGGCTGATAACAAAGAACCCTACGCCTCTATCTAGCTGCTCTGCTCTGCCTCAGCATCTCCCAGCTGGACCCCTGCCACCACTACTGCTGCCTCCTGCTACTACCTCGTCCCTGGCATGGTGCGGCCCTTTGGGCCACTCCGCTCCATGTGCCCCCTTCTTGAAAAGCAAACCCCCAGGTTCAACTGAGCCTCTCGTTTCACCATGCCCTCATCTTACCATGCCCTCATCCATCTCTCTTTGTCCCTCTGCTACTCTCCTCATCCCTCTTCATTGCTCTCTTCTCTGTCTTCTGTCGACTCATCCTCGTTGTCCTCTTCTAGTCTTGCCTGGTGTGTGATCTCCTTGTCCTCTGTTGCGTCTCCTGACTTGTATTCTTCGTCTGCTGCTAGGTTGGTGTCCTTGCAAGGTATGAATTCGCGGAGGCATCTGGCATGGAACCAGCCCAGTCTGGTGGCTCACCGAGTAGGATACATTGTTTGTTTACCTCCTGGCATATTTCCTCTATTGTCAGGCCTGGGTTTTTGTGGGCTTTTTGTGCAAGTACGGTTGGATGTAGTGTTTTAAAGTCCAGTTGCGCAACTGCAAAAAGACTGGCAACTGGACTGGACCACAACTGGTTGCAACTGGATTGCAGTTGCCAGTTGCCTGATTTTTCAGACTTGACCAGTTGCAGTTGCCTGATTTTTGGGAGATCAGGCAACTGGTTGCAACTGGTTGCAACCGGTGTACAGCCACCCCCTAATTACCATACTATTTTTGCTATTTTTGGTGATTTTTTGGTGATTTTTGGTTACTTTTTGGAATTGTTTTGGTATTTAT
>JBBPSV010000614.1:0-15794 GCA_038093795.1 Retiboletus fuscus
TCGTTGACGGTTCGTACACAGATCCTGACTGGTAAACTCCCGTTCCACGGGATTCAGAGGGTCGCTCAGATTGTGATCATGATCTCGCGTGGCACCAGGCCATCCCGAGAGCTTGGATGGGATGGCAGAGCTATCCCGGACGTGCTGTGGGAGTTTGTGGAGGCATGCTGGGCAAATCCGTCTGACCGACCGCCATGCAAAGAGATTATTACCTTTATCAAGCATCAGCTGTCGAGGTTGTGATCGGCGAATAGGTGGTAGCTGATGCGCTACTACCATGAAACAGATCAATGGAATACTGTAAGATCATAATAGATGTCTGTGATTTCTTCCAGGCATGGGATGAAAAATAAGCACATATATAATCCAAAAAATTAGTATGCCTGTGCTGTAAACCTGTACTATATCTGCCGAGCCACGTGGGGGCATGCATGCACTGGCACTAGCGTCGATGCACAGACACTTTCTCGACTGTCCTTGATCCACGGAAGATGTTGAACCCGTTTCCTCAGTTTCACGATCCTTACATGAAATGCCTAGACCCTTCCTACAACCTATTCACTGTCGGACGCGGTTGGGTAGTTGCGCTGGGTGTTGGAACCGGCGGGCAGGATACCTCTCACTTCCAAGAGAGATTTCTTGGCCACCTCCGTCGGGTCCATACTCAAATGGTCCCAGAGAGGTGTCCGAAACGTGTCGAAGACCTCACTCATAGGATAGTGAAGGTGGACGGGTATCCTGTGGCCCATGGTGGCTTCAGTAATGTCTGGAGTTGTCAGCTGCGACGCAAGCGGTCGCCTCCCAAGAGGGTGCGTTATCCTGCTATGGGATTGTTCCAGCACACGATACTCATTGTTGGAGTGCTACAGGTGGCTGTTAAGGCCATTCGGCATATGACTGCGAATGACGAAGAATTCCAGGTCAAGCGAAAGGTGACTTGCGCCCAAACTGGAGGACCGCTGTAATTTCCTTACTTATACCCTGACAGGCTGTCGAACGGGAACTCAAAATTTGGGTTCGACTCGAACATCCAAATGTTATACCTCTCTACGGCATCACGGTTGGATTCGGACCACTCCCTGCATTCGTCTGCCCGTGGGCAGATAATGGCACACTGTCCGAGTATCTAGAGAAATTCGAGACACAACTCGATCTGAAGAAACGACTGACGCTGGTATGTTATTGCAATACTGCCAATCTTGCGTTACACATCTCGATCCACAGCTCCGTGACATCGTAGATGGTCTGTGGTATTGTGTGTCCTTCGTCCTTTTGCTCGTTGCACTCGATTTCATGAATTGATGTAGTGCATTCTCGTGACGTAGTCCATGGCGATCTCAGCGGCGTACGTCACTTCTGCTTGAATCCAGCTCCTACGAGGGACCTCATTCGTTAGTTGATTAGTCGAACGTCTTGATTACCAGCAACGGACGAGCGTGGGTCTCTGATTTTGGACTCTCAACTCTATTGGACACATCTGTGCCCGGGATTTCATTCCCGGGCCACATTCGATGGGCGGCTCCTGAGCTACTCGACGAGGATGGAGAGAGTAGACCAGCATCGCAATTAGCGAGCCGAGAAGCAGACATTTACTCGTTTGGGAGCATTATGCTCCAGGTGCGTTCTGCCTATGATTGACCCGCTCGAGCTTCGTTGACGGTTCGTACACAGATCCTGACTGGTAAACTCCCGTTCCACGGGATTCAGAGGGTCGCTCAGATTGTGATCATGATCTCGCGTGGCACCAGACCATCTCGAGAGCTTGGATGGGATGGCAGAGCTATCCCGGACGTGCTGTGGGTGTTTGTGGAGGCATGTTGGGCCAATCCGTCTGACCGACCGCCATGCAAAGAGATTATTACCTTTATAAAGCATCAGCTATCGAAGTTATGATCGGCGAACCAGTTGTAACTGATGCGCATCATCATCCGTTGCTACCATAAAATGATTGATGGAATACTGTAAGATCATAATAGATGTCTGTGATTTCTTCCAGGCATGGGATGAAAATAAAATAAGCATCCAAGTACAGTTTATGCACTGTTTCAATAGGCCCACCAAACTTGCAGGTGAACGTTAGACGGCGTAGAGGGGTCACAGTACTGGTATCGTCCACCCATTGCATTCCTTCAGTAAGATCCTCAGATAAGTACTGACGGTAAGTGGTGTTTCATCTAACAGAAGCTTGTACTCCTCGACCTCTGCCAACATTCGGCAGGGCACCATAAAGAACCCGATTTAGATCATCTGGCAGCCTTTTGGCCCACCTTTCCCATGTATTCGGATACAATTGCAAACCACCTTCCACTAGGACGACGACCATTTATAAATGCTAACAATAATCGACGCTTCGAAGTAAGTTCTTTCGGTTGACCCACTTGCACCAATTTTGGGTTGTCTTCTCCCGTTGATATGGAAAGCCGGACAATCGTGCTCTCTTCTGCATCAGTACTTACATCTTTATGCACAAGGTATTACGTCTTAAGGTACCTTAGTATATTCGACTTCTAGATTTGTGTGAGACCCCCTGTCACCTCTTCGGCCGAGTGGAAAGTCCAATCACAATCGGGTATTCTGCTGTTGCAACAATGTCAACATATCACATTGAGGTAGAGCAGGCATATTACAAAAACGTGTCAAGATGTCATTACAAGAAAAGCATATCATCTGTCAGAAACATCTGCATCTGAGAATGAGTCGATCGAAAGGGCATTGGGCTCAGCCTTGTCAGGTGGATCAACTCCATTGGGAAGCGGATCGATCTCGGCCTCCAGCGCATCCAGTGCACGACGATGTTCATGTTCTATCAAACATCAGTAGAAGCTTGTTTCGTATGGTGCTGTGACTCACAAAGACCCGTTCCATTGGCTACACCGCCCATGTATCCATCTTCATTATCAGGAAGCTCTCACAGACCAGCTATTAAATCTACATCATTATTGGCTGGCTGGTCTGCATCTATCACAGAGAGGATAGAGGCAATTGTGGGGCGATCGTGTTGTTGAAGAGACCGGATAAGTGTGTGATAAACCGTCCAAACTGAGGACCGATCAACTGGTGGGCAGCCCAACTGATTATAGTAATGCTGAATGAAGTTGGCGAGCATTGGTGGAACGAGGTCGAAGACAACATGGTTGTTGTCGATATACAATTGGCAGACATGATCAATTGCCGTGGTATCTACCATGACCTATAACAATGTTATGAAATTAGGGTGGTGTATTCTTGAAATGCGTACCTTGAAATTGAGGGCACCATATTCCTTGGGAGATCCATGGATAAGCTCGGGAATACCATGGGGGAGAACCTGGTTCACGAGTGAGTATACGTTGAAATATTTCATGTGTTATGACGCACTTTGTTATGGTCGCGTCGTTTCCGAGACCAGTTGACACGGTCCTTGTAGCTATCTAGTTCCTTCTGAAGCCACAGGATGAAGATCCAGCAAAACACCATTCTGAAACCAAAACATTAGATATATATTCAAAGACTTATGAATGACTTACTGCTGTAAGGTGTTGTCAGGGTCGTACCAGCCAGCATTAACACCCGTGTCGAGTATTTTCTGAAACCCCAGGGCAAAACGTCGCCGCATTTGAGACCATGTGATCTCAGGTGTGATATTTTTCTTCAGTCACATCCAGCAGTGCTGCATGAAGCCTTGCAGAGCTGGATCATCCATCTGACGCAACATGGTCTGTGCATTCGCGATGCTGAAATTTTCAGTGCCCGGGTCACTTTGGGTTACCATGGGGATGTCTAAGATGACGATCAAAATATTACTAGGTCAAGAAGTAAATAGGATGAGTGCTTACATCCGAATGTTTCAACCATTTCGAGATAATATGACAATATAAGCTGTGGGTTGCGGTTGTTGTGCCAAACCTTCATCCAGAGTATCTGCCCTGAAAAGGGTTCGATTCCAGTGTGCAGCACTAGTCCATACTGTAGCCATTTATTGTGTTGGTCCACTGCCCAAATATCATTAACGCCAGCAGCCCAGAAGTGATGATGCTGAAGTCGGTTTGCTCTGCGCTGACGAATTAGGTGAGGTTTGTACAAGGTAAAATATTCTTGTACAACACGCCTATAAAAATGTAGCGGCAGGTGTCACAACATATGGAAAAAACTGCACCTGGGAACACTCAGCCCTTGTTCATGGAACAGCAGGCTAACCATTTCACGCACACCAGCATGTGGATATATTGCTCGCAACTCGGTCATCGGCACTTCAATAGAGGCCGGAGTATGTCCTTGTTGTTGAGTCCAAGTCAAGCTGAGACTCTTGCAAACCTCGATGAATTTAGTGAGTCTACCCATCGTGCCTCATTTGTTAGATTACTGGAATGGATACGAAGTACTCAATGAGATGCCACTCACCTGATTCCGTATGCATTAGTATCAATAACTTTCTGAAGCGCGTCGACAATTTGTCGGTCTGTCTGATGAGTGGCCCACAGTTGTTGAATGTGGGGCTCAATAACATCCAATGGTGCTGAGTATCCAGTGATCAGTTCTCGCTTGTACAGGGTTTACTGTATTTGAACCACTTACGAGTAGGCTTCCACTGATTGGGCATCGTTGACAGGAAGCTCCTGGCTACTGCTGCGGCGAGTGTGGCAATGAGGAGGGCCTTTGAGAGGCTGGCACAGAAACAGTGACTTGGAGTAACGACCTTCCAGGGATGACAGCGGTCAAAATGAGGGTGGGTCTGCAAGATGGCAGGGCCATTATCGACACACCCTTTATCAGACAGGCGAAACCAAAAACAATCCATCCACCCCGAAACATGCTGTTTACAGAACCTTCGCATGGCGCAGCGTGTACACTCAGCAGTTAGTAAGTTCCACCGTACTGGCACCTCCTGCTAAGCCTGTTCATTTGGCAGATTTGTATCCCATTCACCACACTGAAGACTGAAGTATCCAATACTTTGGTTCTGGAAGGTACTTTGGATTCTCTTTGCTTCTTATTTCCTAGACCAATCGATTCATGCCATGATCCACAGCATTCTCATTTGGTACCCTGTTGTATTCACACCGCATTGGCTCTTCAAACATCTGTTTTCGGCCATTTTGTGCTATCTGTTCCCAGTATGTATTTCGACTTCTATCTCCTAGATCAACTAATTCGTGGTGCGATCCACATTGTTCTTAGCTTGCTCGCTCTGATTCACGTTGTGCTCACACTTCAAGTCTCTGTGTTCTGGTCTTCTCATACTGTCTTTGGGCATTCTTAGTTATGCCTCTGGATCCATATCTCGTCGGGCATCGGTCCGACTCCACACGGCCTATCAATTTGCGATTTTCTATCAAACAGAGGCAAGTTCTCTGTCAATTTTGATAGACTTGCAGCAACGACTCACCCATCTGAACCGACAGAACTATCAAGCTGGTTGAACATGTGCAGCAAGTTCGCACTTCAAGTCTCTGTTCTGACCTTTTCATACCATCTTTGAGTATTCCTGCTTGTGCCTCTGGATCCACATCTCATCGGGCGTCGGTCTGACTCCAGATGGCCTATCAATTTGCAGTTTTCTATCAAACAGAGGCAAGTTCTCCATCAATTTTGATAGACTTGCAACAATGACTCGTCCATTTGAACTGTCAAGCCGGTTGAACACGCACAGCACTTGCACCTCCCTTGTAGGTCAAAATGCTCTGTGTGGCTGTGATAGTACCCAGGTAAGACATATATAAGGGCTCTCACAGCCCATACTGCCTAGCTACAGTGTCCCTTGTCCTTGCCATGTCCTCCTTTCAGCTCGTTGCACCACTGACCGAAACTGCATTTGAAGATTATATCTGTGAACAAATGCGCTGCAACAATGTAATTCGCCGAGGGTCCCTGTATTATCCCATTGCATCCTTCGATATGAGTAGGGCTGCATGCAAAGTATGTCCCAATTGTTTCGGGGTATACCTGAAGCGACCAGGAACAATGATTTGTTCAAAAGGTAAGTGTTTGTTGGGTGCTTGACGCAACATTACTGACATCTATTTGTAGAGCAACTGCCAGATCCCAAGGCCGTACAGGCAGCCGTCAGTGCCTCCCAATCGAAATGTGAGTTTCTTTTGTCTTCTTTAATCTCAAGGAACTTATCATGTACATAGCAACTGTCAACCCACCACCAGTGGTTCCACTGAACCCTTTGGGATATAGAGCAGGCATGTCCCGCTGGATCCACCACCTGGGATGCCAGCACAGCCAGATCGATGTAAGTTTTGCTTGTGAGATGCTTGACGCAACACTACTGATGTCCATTTGTAGGGCAACTGCCAGATCCCAAGGCAATACGGGCAGCCATCAGTGCCTCTCAATCTAAGTGTGAGTTTCCTTCGTCTTCTTTAAACTAAATGAACTCATCAGGTACATAGCGACTGTCAATCCACCACCAGTGGTTCCACTGAACCCTTCAGGATATAGAGTGGGCATGTCCTGCATGGGTCCTCCTGCCATGCCATCAGGGCTAGATCGATCTCACCAGCTGCCTATCTCCCATCTTCTACATACGGGCCCTGATATACGTGTACCAGCTGCTTGGTCAGCAGCCATTCCTGTCGGTCGTGCAGTGACCAATCCAGCCTCCATGCCTGACCTTGGCCATGCCCACCAAGCCAGTGGTCGATCTGGCTATAGTGAGCACCACACTTTCTATTCAACAGAGCTTGAGCGCTGGTCTCGTCTTGCCCATGATCCTCTTTCTGCCACTGAGACGATCATCTTGAACTTTTCTGCCCTCCAGGAGGGAGGTGCAAAAAAGGGCCGGTTGTTTGGAACGCCTGTTGGTGTAAGTGTTTGATACATTCTCTGGCTTAATATGATTCATGCTGGCTCATGGTTTGGTTTCCATTGCAGAGTATAACGGAAGGCAAGAAGTGGATTAATGTGCATATTACTGCTAGCAGTTTAGTGGCCCTCGCACGTGAAATCCTGAACCCACACATTATCGCACACTGCCTAGAGTTCCCTTGGCATGTGGACGAGTTCATCATTCATGACGATTCATGGGTTGATCTTGCGAATCACGTCAAGCCAGGGGAGATGGATCATGGGTATTTCTATCAAGAGTGTCTTCATGCGAGCAATCGAAAGGGGGCAAGAAATCTGGTATTCAAGCCTAACCAACAGTTTTCAATCTACGTCGTTGTGCCTCAGAAGCAATGGACTGAGTATGAACGTTTTGTTGCCGGTAGTGTTGGAAATGCGTCGGTCTCACCCTTGACTGCTATGACCCCCATTTCTGCTGTGGGCCCTTCATCTGAGACTCCATCGCATCATCTCTTCAACAGCGATGACTCAGAAGGCCAAGAGCAGGTAGCCAAATCGATTGGAAAGGTAATATAATGAACTTGAATGAGTATCTTACTGGCTGACATGAATGCTGCAGGTTGCCTCATCTTCGATTTCGATCAAGCGTGCTCATGTGCGCTCGGGAAGCACTGCCAGCATTACAACAAAGTCTCCCCCCACTAAGAAAGCGGTCATCGTGAAGTCTGAGCCTTTGTCTCCTGATCGTAATAGTCTCCGTGAGGCACTAAGGGTTGGTGGGGCAGCTGATTTGGATGCAACAAATCGTAAGTCTTTTCTGAATGGTGATTCTGTATCTGATCTTCAGATATGTTGTAGTCTTGAAACATGCAGTTTATCAGATCGATTTCTATCCTATTCTGACCATCTCCATCAAGCTTATCTTAAAGAGTGCCAATCATCGTATGTTCAACCTGGATCCAAGCAAGAACGTAACAGTTCTCCATCTGGGTCAGCTTCACTTCGGTGCTCAAGGTAGTACTTTTGTGGGAGCTGGTGCCTTCAAGACTGCACATACCGCTACTCTTATTCTTTCAAACCCTACTACGACTGGAATTGGATCTAAACCTTCCAACAATATTGTCATCAAGCGTCCTTACATCCGTCGCCCTGATCAGTACATTGTTGACATGCATGGCCCATTCAAGCGCCTTGGGGTCAAGGAAGAGTCCGAGAAGCTGTTCTGTGAGGTGAATGTCCTATATTGGGTGAATGCACTGTTCAAACTCACCAAGGACTTCATTGCCAAGAAGATTGCCAGAGCTCCCAGCCCCCCTCCTTTCCCAATTCCATCCATACGCTTCGTGAATGCTGGTCTAGCCTTCCGATACCCCAATTCTGCCAGAGGTCCCAAAGCACCAACTATTGACTGTGCCTACCTTTGTGAAGAGGAAATTCCAGATGCAGATGCAGCATTTATCAAATTTATTCACAATGGTGACTGCTCACCCCTTGTAGGACATGGCGAAGCTGGATACGAGATTGCACAATTCCTCGCGTTCACCCAACACATTCAATATGTCAAAATGAAGGGTTTGGCATATGTTTCTGACTACCAAGGTAAGTATCGCATCATGCCTCATGCAATGACGCTGATATCAGATAGGCACAACGTCGCTCTTGACTGACCCTCAGGTCCTCACACATCCATAGGAGTTGTTCGTGTATTTCCTATTCAATGGAGCTGATTGTATGACACTTAGTGACATCGGACGTGACTTATTTTGTGAAGGAAATTTGGAGAAGGCAGTAGAAGTCTTCAAGGATGAACACGTCTGTAATGACTTTTGTAAATGGCTGGGTTTCAAGCTATCACTGTTTGGAGGGAACAAGAAGGGGAAGGGGAAGGCCTTTGATCCTGTCATTGTTAGCTCTGACTTGGATTTGGATTAGGATGCTCATCATGAAGTAGCATTCAATTTTTTTCTTGTACAAGCCCCTTGGAGTTGTAGATGAAGAATGCAATGGTGTTCTTGATGCTGGCTGAGAGCAATATACCACTGATTGTGATTGGATGTTCCACTCAGCCGAAGAGGTGACAGGGGGTCTCACACAAATCTAGAAGTCGAATATACTAAGGTACCTTAAGACGTAATACCTTGTGCATAAAGACGTAAGTACTGATGCAGAAGAGAGCATGATTGTCCGGCTTTCCATATGTTGAAGATCAAACGCGTGCTTCCCAAACAGCCTAAACAACAAACAACAGATATGTATGGTGCAAGCTCAGCATGGCGACAGTATTGACTCAGAAGTCCTTGAGAACAATGACAGAAAGAACAGCCTTTGACGGTGTTGACACTTGAACTCAAATAGACCCAGAGCTGGCCGTAATACAACACCTTTGTGGCAGCGCATGATGTACGTCCTTTACAATTTTGACACAATAAGTGTACTCCAGACATCAACTCACTACAGCAGGGGCCACCAGCCAGTCCCACGCTGATGACCATTCAACCAAGCTCATGCTGTAACAGTACCAGTAGGTGATGTCATTGTATTTGGAATCTTCATCCATATTCCATCTATCAGATCCTCGAGTAAATAGCAAACCTGATCTTTCTTGATGCCTTCGCTGACAGTCCACCAACTCGTTTCTACTATTACATTCCCCCAGAGAGCATGGCAATTTTCATTGCAGAACATACCAAATTCATTCATGACTGAAATTCAGGAATCAAAGTATGACAGTCAATCTTACATTCGAACCTTTCCTTTGCACCTGCCCTGTCACAGGAACAGGAACAGCTGAACTGCACCACAAATTTCTGTCACTATTACTCACTAATAGGATGTTTTTGCACACAGGTAGTTGACTCACCTTGAGAGCCTGGATGGGATGGCAGGGTTATCCCTGATGTGCCGTGGTAGTTTATAGAGGTATGCTGGACTAGTTGAGCGATGTCATGCAGAGTGATTGTTACCTTTAAGGAGTACCAGCTATCGACATTATGATATAGAACTGGCGCTTGCACAGCTATGACCGAATAAGTCAATGCCTATGATGGTTGATATAGATATCTAGGACATTCCAAAAATTGCATACACACCATCTGATAGGACCAGATTTGCAATCTTTCAGAACATTTGCCGTCGCGTCGAATAGATCCTCAAATTATCATTGGTATATGGACCTGTGCCCTAAAGCTTGTAACTTTATGTGGCAATATTTCAAAGCTGGCCTCACTGGCAGTGAGGGCCCCCTCAGTGAGTCACTTGCATATTGGGAGTGCGGTGGGCTTTGGTCCTCGTGGGTGCGGCAATTGGAAGGTTGACCTTCCAAGAATGACTGTTTGTCAATGCTAACAAATAATCAACAGTTCGAATTCTGTCTTGGCGGTCACACCTGAGGCACAGCCGAAAATGTTCACTTAGCATATCAGATACTTATCCCTTAACACATTGGACTTGAGTTAATAATTTTGTTTGCCTTGCAAATTGATAAGTAGGTTTTTGTTACGTTTTTCCCTGACTTGTTCTTTCTACTACACTTTCCTTGACCCTATGCTTACCTTTCACCTCGGACCCCATCATCTCGCTGTTCGAGTCCCGCCTGACGATATCTTTTCCCATGTATTACTCATAACGTTCTTAAACGTTCTACCAACTTCCATGTTTTGTAAGATGCTGACTCACCATTGTTCCTCAGCATTCTACCAAATTCTATATCTGACTCATCCTTATTCTATGGCATTCTATCTCACGCTATTCGATTACCACGCCTGGCCTATTTAAACCGTAGCACTCGACCTGTAACACCAAGCTTGATCTTCTCAATTCTACGAGTTCTTGCGGACTTCGTCTGATCCTCTCGTCTCAGCCTTCATCCACCCTTCGAGTCTACCTCTAGGGAAGCCCTCTAGTAGCACCACGGCTAGAGGTATCTTGCGTCGTCCAAGCTTCCGACACTCCGTCCGCTTGACTCCTTTGAGATCACGCTTTAGCCCACAGCAAAGCGTAACAAAAGATCAAGCTTCTTATCTCGTGTGGACTACCTCCGTTGTAGCTCCAAATACCCCTGATTCTCAAGCGTGCTCTCAGTGAGCAGATCCCTCGAATCCTTGAACCACCATTGCGTCTCGATGACCCACCATTGATCCTCGTTGGTCTAGACCACGAGAACCCCCGCCCACCGACCTATCTGAGTCGGAAGTCCCACAAGACACTGCATCATCCCCGGACACCAACCCGGACTTAGATCTCGACACTCTCTTCGGACCCGAAGAAGAGCTCACCCTTCGACACCAGTTCTCTTCTGAACTCACCATCCCTAGGGAACCAACCCCACCTTCGCCAACCCCCCGAGCGCGTAACCCTCCCTTCGGAGGACTTCCCCTCTCGCATCCACCACCACCACCGACCATTCCTTCTCAACCAGCTATGCCGGCAGCACCAACCACCAAACCCACTGAGTTGCGCCTTGGAACCTCCGAGGACTTTGATGGATCCTTTGCTAAAGCAGAAGATTGGCTTGGAACCGTCACCTTCTACCTCGCAGTCAACGCTGAGGTCTACGACACTGACGCCAAGAAAGTAGCCTATGCGCTATCATTCATGAAGAAGGGGTCGGCCAAAGTCTGGGCCGCCACTTACTGACAAAAGATCCTTGCTCAGGCTACACTCAACCTCGGGACCTTCGCTGACTTCTGCGACTCTTTCTCAAAGTCCTTTGTCCAAAAGGACACCATCGCCTCCAGCCTCCACTGGCTTGCCACGACCAAAATGGTCAAGAATAAGCACAGAGATTATACCCCCTTGCTCACTGAATACACTGCTCGCTTCCAAAACCACGTCGCTATCTCCAAGGTCACCGACGCCAACGTTCTCATCAGCTATTATGCTATCGGAATTCCAGAGCCCCTCATGTGGAAAATCCAGAGCATGGAGACCCCCCCGGACAAGATCGAAGACTGGTATACCAAGGCCGCCCACTTTGCTGCTATGAAAGAACGAGCTAAAGATCTGGCAAAACGAGGAAGCGGAAAGGTTTTCCATGGATTTCACTCCATCCCAAAGACCTCTCTTCCCGACCCTGATGCCATGGACGTAGACGCCGTGCGCACCACGATCCCCAAACTTACTCCTGCAGAACGAAAGAGATGTGTTGAAAATAATCTTTGCTTCCGCTGTCGGGAGGGGGGCCACCTTTCCACCAATTGCCCCAGATTCTCCAAGGGAAAGAAACCGGTGGTCAAGGCGGTCGCCACCTTGGACCTCCCCAAGCTGGAAGAAATCCCCGATGATGCCGACGAAGATGAGGACGGAGTAGCAATTAGAAGAGTTTCCTTTTCTCCAGGTTTTTAAAGCGGGGGCCTGCCACAATGTCTATGTCCCCTAGTGCTTCGGTATCTGTAACTTCTACTACAAACTCCATGCAAATCCCAGTACAAGTTATCGTTCCCTCGCACACCTTGCAAACCGTTGAGACCCGAGCCCTGATTGACAGCGGAGCCGATGTCTGCTGCATTGATTGGGGTTTCGCTAAAAAGTATAAGATTCCCCTGACCAAACTCGACCACCCGGTCCATGCCAAAAATGCCGATGGAACCATCAATACCAAAGGGACCATCCGATATATCACCAACCTCTTTGTCTCTACCGAAGGCCTGGTTCACCAGATTGCCTGCCATGTGATGCACCTAAGCAAGGATAACTTGTTTCTTGGACTCCCTTGGCTACGGAAGGCCAACCCGACCATCAACTGGGCAAAAAGAACTCTTCAAATTGCCGAAACCACCGACGAGTCAAAACTCCTCTTCTCCCTCCACCAAGGAGCCTACTTACGACAAGAAAAACTCCTTGTCCCCCCTCGACCTCCACCACGCCATGTCTTCGTTAACTCCGTCCAGGACGAATGTCTATACGCATACAATGGATGGGAAGACGAATGCGACTTCCTCACCCGTGCCCACGACCAGTACACCATTAATCGGATTATTCATTGCGGATCACGGTTCATCCCGGCCCCAGTAATCTCTCGCCTCTCCATCGCCTCTAGCCTTGCCCTCTCACCAGACACCCCAATCGCTTCTCCCCTCCCTGAGGAATACACTAGATATAAAGAGGTCTTTGCTGAGGAAGCAGCTAACGTACTTCCCCCATCCAGACCCTACGACCACACCATCAACCTCAAGGAGGACTTCATTCCTCGCATTGCTAAGATTTACCCTTTGTCGGCCGACGAACGGCAAGCAACCGACAAATTCATTGACGAGAACCTGGCCTCCGGTAAAATCTCCCCCTCGAAATCTCCACAAGCCTCCCCTTTCTTCTTCGTCAAGAAGAAAGCCCAACCCGGGCAAAAGCCAGGCTTACAACCCTGCCAGGACTATCGGCGCCTGAACGAACAAACCATTCGGGATGCATACCCCCTTCCTCTTCTCCAGGACTTCATGGATCGGATTCGGGGAGCTAGAGTATTCACCAAGATGGACGTCCGGTGGGGATATAACAACGTTCGCATTGAGGAAGGAGACCAGTGGAAGGCAGCCTTTATTACACACCGGGGGCTGTTCGAACCGAACGTCATGTTCTTTGGACTTACCAACTCCCCCCCCACGTTCCAACGGTTCATGAACGACTCATTCAGGGACCTCATCGCCGAGGGATGGCTGTTTATCTACATGGACGACCTCCTCATCTTCTCCCCCGACCAACAGACCCACACCGAACGCACCCATCGAGTGTTACAACGAATGGAGGAGCTCCACCTTCACCTAAAACCAGAAAAATGCTTCTTTGACCGAGATGAGGTAGAATACCTTGGAATGATTATCCGTCTGGACGAGATTGCCATGGACCCCACCAAACTGGATGGAATCGCTCACTGGCCCACTCCCACCTCAGTAAAAGACGTTCGGTCTTTTCTGGGTTTCGCCAACTTTTACCGGCGGTTCATCCCCGACTACTCTACCATAGCCCGACCTCTCATCGACCTCACTAAGAAGTCAATTGCCTGGTCTTGGAGCGACTCCTGTCAATCTGCATTCGACCTCCTTAAAGCAAGATTCGCCTCCCAGCCGGTCCTCTGGGTCCCAGACCTCTCCGCCCCCTTCGCTATCGCCACCAACGCCTCCCTTTATGCCTCGGGAGGAATTCTCCTCCAGGCAGACCCCAATGGTGAATGGCACCCCTGTTCTTATCTCTCTCAAAGTTTCGACTCCACCCAGCGAAACTACGACATCCATGATCGGGAACTCTTAGCCGTACTCCGGGCACTCAAAGCTTGGTCCCACTACTTGCGTGGGTCCCCCCACCAAGTCCAAGTGTTTACTGATCATAAAAACCTCACTTACTTCCAAGAACCCCACACCTTAAATCGACGACAGGCCCGTTGGCTACTTGACCTAGCAGACTTTGACCTCAAATTGATCCATGTACCTGGGTCCCAACTGGCTGGTCCCGATGCCCTCTCCCGACGCACAGACCACTTTCCAAAAGATGCCTCAGACAACTCCCTCGTAACCCTACTCCCCCCATCTCTTTTCGTCAATGTCATCGACGTCACCCTCTCCTCCAAAATTCGCTCTGCCTCTGCTACTGATCCGTTCGCCCTGACCTCACTCCAAGCAGTGGACGAACACATCCCAGCCGCATTCCATTCCCGACTTTCAGATTGGCAGAATCGAGAGGGGATACTCACTTACCAAGATCGCGTGTATGTTCCCCCAGAAGGAGACCTCAGACGTCAGATCTTATGAAGATGCCATGACCACGAATCCGCCGGACACCCGGGATACCTCAAAACCTGCCAGTTAGTTTCTGCCGAATTCTGGTGGCCTGGCCTAGCATCGTTCGTCCGCAATTATGTAGAAGGATGTGCGATCTGCCAGCAATGCAAGACTAATACCCATCCCAGTTCCCCGCCTCTGACTCCCATTCCTACTTCTGCATCCCATCCTTTCCAGGACATCATGGTAGATCTGATCACTGACCTTCCGATCTCGGACAGAAAAGACTCTATAGTCGTCTGGGTGGACTGAGCCTTCAAGGGGGCTGTATTTTGCCCCACCACGAAAACCGCCTCGGCGGCCAACATCGCATCCCTCTACTTCCACAAGGTCTACCGACGTTTCGGACTCTTTGATCGCGTCATCTCCGACAGAGGTCCCCAGTTTGCTTCGGCTTTTGCCAAGGAAATGGGACGCATTCTGAACTACGACCTCCGCTTATCCACCGCTTATCACCCCCAAACAGATGGCCAAACAGAACGAACAAATCAAGAACTAGAAACTTATCTCCGGATCTTTTGCGGAGACAACCCTACCTCATGGGCTGAACTCCTGACCTTTGCCGAATTTGCCCATAACCACCGTCCCCACTCTGTCACCAATCAATCCCCATTCTTCCTCCAAATGGGCTATGAACCTAAGCCTCTTCCTTCCATCCTCTCGCCCTCCAAACTCCCCGCTGTAGAACTCCACCTTGCCCAGCTTACCAAAGCCAGGGATGAAGCCAAGGCAGCCCATGAACTTGCTAGAGCAACCATGGCTTCCAGAACCCGGCAGCATTTCAAACCCTTTGCCCCTGGAGATAAGGTCTGGCTAGAAGCCAGGAACCTCCATCGCCTTCAAAAGGACCCTAAGTTCCTCCCTAAACGCGAAGGGCCATTTGAAATCGTTAAGGTTCTTTCCCCCATCACTTACCAACTGCGCCTTCCCAAGACCTGGAAAATTCACCCCGTTTTCCACGCCTCTCTTCTGTCCCCTGCCAAGGAAACCCTTGTTCATGGTCCAAACTTCCCCCGGCCCCCTCCTGACCACATCGGCCCTGAAGAAGAGTACCTCGTGGATCGAATTCTCTGTCATCAGGGACCCCCATCCCGAAGACGTTTCCTGATCTGATGGAAAGGATATTCTGCGGAAGATGACTCCTGGGAACCCAAGCGGAACTTGAAAAACTCCAAACTCCTCCTGTCCGCTTATAAAAAGCGTCACCCTCGAGACTTCCCTCCCCCATCCGCTTAACTTTCTACCAACAACATC
>JBBPSV010000615.1:0-15791 GCA_038093795.1 Retiboletus fuscus
AGCATAGCGGAAATGAAAGAGGCAATGCGCACAGCAAAGCACAGCACGGAAATGAAAGATAAGAGAAAGGCTGTGCTTGCCGGATAGTGCGACTTGGAGAGAAAGTAAACTCTATAAAAAGGTAAACAAGGACAAATAAAAGCGTCCATGATTAGATGGCGCGTGAGCATCCGTTGGTGCGATAAGAAGATAAGATAAGATAAGAGGACTTAGTGAAAATCCGTTAGGATTGGGACGTCGTATAGGACCGATCGTAACACTACCCCCCTGCTATGAATCGCATTCCAGGCGATTAAAAGGAGCCTTAGGGTCATTGGGATTTTCATGCACGTTAAGGTGCGTAAATAGGGAAGAAAAGTCGGCTTGCGACATACGGAGGAGACGAGGAGCGCTTGGGTTACGTCGGTGGAAGTCCCGGATCGCCGCGTCAGCGTGAGTCAGGTTAGACTTCGGTTCCCAAGTCCGATCTTCGTCAGACCAGCCCCTCCAGTGGATAAGATATTCGAGACGGCGCCCTCGCAAGCGAGAGTCGACGATGTGGTCAACCTCCCATTCGTCGTCGCGATCTTCCGTCACGGAAACGGGTCCCGGTTTGTTGGCACGTTGCCCCGGTAACCTTTCCTTGTACGGTTTGACTCGTGAGATGTTAACGACAGGGTGGATCTTCATCGATCGAGGGAGATGCAGCTCAACTGCGTTCGTTCCGACCAGTTTGGTAATCTGGTACGGGCCCAGCCATCGTTCTGATAATTTACGTGAGGCGCGGGTAAGACGGAGGTTATCCGTTGAAAGCCAGACTTTATCTCCGACCTGGTAAGGCGGAGCGGCAGATCTATGCTTATCGGCCTGGACTTTCATGCGCTCTTGAGCTTTTAATAAATTATTGCGTACGAGTTCCATCTTATCGGCAAAGGAATCCGCGGCAGGGGCTTTCGAAACTCCTGGTTCGATGCCCATCCGTGGTTGGTAAGAAAGCGTAGTGCCGAAAGGGGAAGACTTCGTCGCAGAAGAAACTTTAGAGTTAATGGAAAACTGGGCGATGGGGAGCCAATCGACCCATTGATCTTGGTTTTCTGCGCAGAACATATGGAGATACTGTTGTAGATCTCGGTTCATACGCTCCGTTTGACCATCCGTTTGAGGGTGGTGAGCGGTGGATAACTTAGATTGAATGTCGAGCCTGCGACAGATGTCCTGCATTACGGTGGAAGCGAACTGTGGTCCGCGATCTGAGACGATGGACTTTGGAAGGCCATGATGCTTCCAAACGTGCGTGAGATAGTTTTTCGCTGTATCTAGGGCGGTCCAAGTCTTGAGAGCGGGAATGAATTCGACTTCTTTGGAGAACCTGTCAACTATTACTAGAATAGAATCGAAGCCGTGGGAGAGGGGGAGATCCGTAGTGAAATCCGCCGATACGTGTTCCCAGGGTCGATCAGGAGCTTCCAATGGTACTAATAATCCAGAGGGTGCCTGGTTGGAACCCTTAAAGCGTGCGCATCTATCGCATCGCGAAACGTAATCTTTTATAAATAGGTTCATCTTAGGCCATACGTAAGACCGTGAGATGAGTTCTCATGTTGCTTCGTATCCGGGGTGTCCGGCAACAGGAGAGTCGTGGTGAAGTGCAAGCACTTCTAGTCGTAAGGATTCGGGGATGAATAAACGTCCCTTTTCGTCGTAGAGTAAACCATCGCGTGCTTCGCAAATGGTATTCGTGGTGCAGAGCTCAAGGATTTCCGTTTCCGAGAGTTTGCAGACTTCGTTGAAAACTTTAGATTTTAAGTTAGACCCTTCATCGGAGATCAGAACATGGGTGGATCTAATCTTCTCCGGGGAAATTACGGTTACTCCTTTATTATCGTCTTTCACACCTTCAAGGTGATCGCTTCGTCGTGACAAAGCGTCAGCTTTTGTCATAGAAGCACCTGGCTTATAAAACCAGAGTGCGTTGAATCTAGATAAATATTGAGCCTATCGGGCTTGCCGACGGTTGAGATCTTGGGACGTCATAAAGTAGGTTAGGTTTCGGTGATCGTTCCAGATTTCAAAGGGGTGCCGTGCTCCTTCTAGGTAGTGGCGCCATTGCTCCAAGGCTTGAATAACACTTAGCATCTCCTTATCAGCGATAGGGTAGTTCCGTTCCTGCGGTGAAAAGCTGTGGGAGGAATAGGCTACAGGGTGCCATTTATCTTCTTTTAGCGTCGATAGAACGGCTCCAGTGGCGTAATCTGATGCGTCGCATTCAATGCGGAACTTGGCATCTAGATCTGGGAATGCCAGAATAGGAGCAGTAGTGAAAGCTTCTTTTAGCCTGTCGAAGGCGTCTTGCTGGGGTTCTTCCCAGACGAACTTTACGTCCTTTTTTGTAAGATCATGAAGAGGACGAGCGACTTTTGAGTAGTCCTTGATGAATCGTCTGTAGAAGTTCGCCAGTCCTAAGAAACTTCTCACGTGCTTTACATTCTTCGGCGTAGGCCATTCCAAGACGGCTTTAACCTTCGTTTCGTCCATACGGATCCCATCTTTTCCAACCATCATTCCAAGGAATTCTACCTCGGTGGCTTTAAAGACGCATTTTTCTGGTTTTACGAATAAGTCATTTTCTTCGAGACGCCTGAGGACTTCTAGAACGATTCGATCGTGTTCCTCAGGGTTGTCGGTTTTAGTGAATATCATAAGGTCGTCTATATATACCACGACCACATCATCCATATCGGCGAAGATCTCGTTCATCATCGCTTGGAAGGTGGCGGGGGAGTTGCAAAGTCCGAAATACATAACGAGGGGTTCGTAGGCTCCTCGGAAGCAGACGAAGGCGGCTTTCCATTCGTCTCCTTCTTTGATGCGTACGTTGTTGTATCCCCATCGTAGGTCCATTTTAGTAAATAATTTAGCGCCTCGTAGTTTATCGACGAGTTGGGAGATTAAGGGGAGGGGATAATTATTTCGGATCGTTCCTTCGTTGAGGTATCGGTAATCCTGTACCATACGCTTTTTTCCGTCTTTCTTTGGGACAAAGAACACCGGTGAGGTCTGAGGGGATTTAGAAGGTCGGATATACCCTTTCCGTAACTGGTCATCGATGAAAGCGGTGACTTCTTCTTGTTCGGTGACGGATAAGGGAATTAGTCGTCCCTTCTTCGGTTTGAAGCCTTCTTTGAGATCGATGGCGTGATCCCATGGTTTTCTCAGGGGCATTCTCTCGCTTTCTCCTTTGTGGAAAACGTGGAGGAATTTATGGAATTCTTTCGGCACGAGTTTCTCTGCGGTCTCATCCGAGGCTTTTGGCACTTCTAGTGCGCTTCGAATAGAATAAGCTAGGTAAGCGTTCTCTTGCTCTTCTTTCTCAAGACATCGTGCGAATACGGGAGCGTCTTGTAAGAAGTAGCACGAGCGTGGACATTTCGTCATTGAGACCGTTCCCTTTTGCCAGTCGATTACGGGATTATGTTTCTTCAGCCAGGAATAACCGATTACCAATTGATTCTTTCCTAGGTTGGTTACTTCTGCTGTACATCTTTCCCGATGTCCTTCGTAGTCAAGAATTATCTCTGCGCAGTGAGTGATTTCTCCTGCGGAGTTCCTTGTTCCGTCTACGTTATAGACTGGTATGGGGTGGCGAAGTGACGTAAGAGGGATGTCCTTTTCTTTAGCCCATTTGGCGTCGATAAATATAGCGTTGGCTCTGCTATCGAGGAGCGCTTCGGCCGTTACGTACGTCTTTTTGGAGTCCGGAGAGATTTTGACTTTCATTATAATCTCCCGGTCTATCTTTAGAGAGCGTAAATAAACGTCGTCTGGGATTTGTTTCTCGTCGTTATCTAATTTTTTTGGTTTTTTATGAGAGGAATTAAGCACCGGCGTATAGTCCCAGCCGAGCCCTTTTGGGGACTCCTCTGACTCGCTAGAAATAAAAACTTCGTCTTCCATTGGTTCGGTCTCCAGTACCAAGAATCTTCCTTTGTTAAATATCCTTTCCGGCGGAACACCCAGATCGTTCGACCGGATTAGGCTTTTCCCGACTTGGCCTTAGCATTGCGAGCTTCGGATTCGTGAAGGTCGTAAAAGAACGCCTTCATTTCCTCGTAGTTCATTCCTCGGATCGCTCGGGGCAGGCGATCCTCGGAGGGAGACTCCTTTTCATCGTCGGAGTCGAACGTTTCGGCTGCTCGAACCGAACGCTCTTTTCCTTTGCCCTTTTTACATTTCGGGGCGTGTTTGTTCCCAAGCCAGTGGCAAGTGGGACACTCTATTTTTGGCTTCCGGCAGTTCTTTACTCCGTGGCCTTCTTCTCCGCAGTTGTAGCACCCACGGTTGGTGTTCCTTGTTTGGACAGCGTCAATGTCCATGGCGTTAGGGTCTCGGCGTTGACGAGGTGCCGAGGGGGTATGATGGGCGGCGTTGCCCAGAATGAATTGCGCGAGTTGCGCCCTTGCTCCGGCGTTACGTACAGCCGAAAGATATTTTTCGACTTCGGTTTGCCGATTACCGTCGTCGATGACCTTTTTAATGATATAGGGGGAGACGTTCGTTTCTATCAAACTGATCAGGGTGGTAACGTCACCCTTTAAGTCGTAACCCGCTTGGGGAATCAGCGCCTGGAACTTAATGATCCAGTCGTCGATGGGCATCGATCCTTGCTTCAGCTTCTTCAGCTGATCTCATGCCCACTCGTTCTGATTCATAGCTCGGAAGAGTCCTTCTAGCTCTTCCACGAGCGTGGTCCAGGGGTATGCATGCGACTTGGTTGTGATCCAGTCGATTCTTGTTTGGGCGAACGTGCCCGCTTTCCTTCCTTCTAGCCGAGATAGGACGGCTAGGACGGCTTGTTCCGACTGCGGCGTAATGGCAGCGGAATTTTGTGCGAGCCAAGCTTTAATCTTGGTCCACCATTCTTCAAACTTCCCACGGGATCCGTCGTATTTCCCGGGGTCGGTGAATATCTTAGTCAGGCGTCCGCCTGATCCTTGTCCAGCAGCAGCTTGCAACGACTGTGCTTGGACTTGCGTTGTGAGATTTGCGATCTCTCTTTCCATCCATTGAGCGTGAACGAGGATGGTATCGAATAGTTGGGAAATCTTAATTGCTGCCGTTGGGTAGTCGTTTACTCCCTCGGCAATTGTTTCGTGTGCTTCTTGGGAAAGGAGGATGGGATTGAAAGTAGCAGACATTTTTCTACAGGAAGCGGGAGGGACGATGTAAACGTTTACGGGGACGTAAGTAGGGGAGTTCTTCTATGGGTCGGTCTAGGTTATACCAGTCCCGACGAATGATTCTCTTATAGGGGTGGAACTTCCGCTGGTTCCTTTCTTTCTTTGGTGCGGGTGGTGGAGTCGGCGTGAGCTCCGGGAGCGGACTTGATGGTGCGGGGGAGGCCTCTACTATCTCTACTATGGGGTCCTCTCTTCTTTCCTCACTTCTTTCCCTAGGTTCGTTTATCACCCGATCTAGCTCCTCTAGGAACTCTTCTAACAAAGGGGACGGTGGGCGCTGTGGTACGAGCGACCTCCTCTGTCCTATACTGAAGAGAAAGGGAAAGTCGATGTCCGATCCGTCGTCGTTCGGATCGTAGTCGGGGAGCTCTGAAGGGTGGCGAGATGATGCTAATAGGACGGGGGTGGGATTCTCCTCCTCCTTCTTCAACTCGTCGTATTCTTCGTCTTCTGAGGTAAACGCGAATCCTACGTCTAACACGAAATCTAACTCCTCTTCCTTGACTTGGAAGGCGGCAGATGCGGCGTAAGACACTGGTTGCGCTACGTAAAACTTGGCGGCCTGTAGAGATGAGACCCTTGAACGTACTTGGTCGCACTAAAACGTTTAGTGGTGATGAAAGGTAAAAGGCGTAGAGCGAACTTGTGCAAGGTAGTCTTTTGATAGTCTTGTTCTTATGAAACAACCCAATGCGTCTAGCACTGAGCGGTCGTCGTGAGGGATAGACTAAGTTGCGAAAACGTCGTAGTGGTCCTTATGCTAGACTAGAGCGTATGAGTGTAGTGGAGCGGGGAGTATTGCTCTTAGTGTAGAGACTTTTGGGGAAATCTCCAGAAGAACAAGACTGGTGTTAGCCAGCGAGTTCTCTGGGTTTATATACTCATAGGCTTTGTATGTACATGTGTGGTTCGTAACTACATATGGTTATAGTATGTGGCAGCATGAGGCATGAGGCTGTGAGACGGAGATTAAAGAGAAGCATGGCTGTGTAATGTGCAGCATGCACAGGAATAGAATGGAAGAGAAGCATAGCGGAAATGAAAGAGGCAATGCGCACAGCAAAGCACAGCACGGAAATGAAAGATAAGAGAAAGGCTGTGCTTGCCGGATAGTGCGACTTGGAGAGAAAGTAAACTCTATAAAAAGGTAAACAAGGACAAATAAAAGCGTCCATGATTAGATGGCGCGTGAGCATCCGTTGGTGCGATAAGAAGATAAGATAAGATAAGAGGACTTAGCAAAAATCCGTTAGGATTGGGACGTCGTATAGGACCGATCGTAACACGACCAGTCTTATCATACAACACACCAACCATTGTAACCTCTGTTTTACCCCAGGATTCAACTGGTGATACTAGCCACACACTCGTAATTACAAAAAACCAAACCACAGACACTTGATACCATATACCGCCAAAAAAGAGAAAAAGAACAAAACCATGAATAAAACAAACTATTATGCTGTTTTCTTTCCTTCAGTGTCTCACCATGTATCTAACCCATGTACCCACTTTGTTTCACACACATCCCAAGACACCACACACTTTATTCACAATAGACCAAGCATCATACCAAAGACTGTCACAAGACCAAGGGCAGTCTGGTTGGTATAGATGATGAAAGCAGACTGATGAAGCCAAGCCAGGTGGTATCCTGCATATCATTCCCTTTCATTATCGTTTTCTTACTTACTTTCATTTCATACTATGTTTTTGTTCACCTTACTTCAAGACTGGACTGATTATACACACAACAGACTACTTGTACAGACAATGGACCAGACGATGATGACAACAGACTACCCTACACATCCAGCTCCTCCAACTCAGTAACTATCTCACCCACTTCTGCCATCACCCCATCCTGCTCCATCTCCAATGCCTTGAGGTTGGCCCAAATCTGGAAAAGCTGGGCATTGGCAGCGTTGAGCTGCCAAGTGAGCTCATCCCATTTCTTCTGGACTGCTGTCTTCCTGGATGCCTTCTTCATCACTGCCTTCCCCTTCCCCTGCATTTTGACAGATGTCTCCTCCTTGATCTCATCATCCATGTCCATGTTGATGGGCAATGCAACCTGCTTGCTAGAACTGGCCTTAGCCTTGGGCTGGACTGGTCTCCCTGCTGACAAGAAGTTAGACTGGACTATCTATGCAGAGTCCAGGATGATGTACCTTTTGTCACCTCAAGTATGACCACCATCATTGACTCCCTCCTTGGTGTGTTCCAACCACCTGAGTTGCTGCAGCCAACCTTGAGGTGCCCGCAGCAGGTACATGCCATCCCCTTCCCCCTCAAGCATTGATTGGTGATGCCAACCTTGTTGCATAGCTTGCATGGCGTGTAGTCTGTAGCAGTCTTTGGGCCTGCATCCTTCATCATCACAGTCTTCTTCTTAGGAGTCACCACTCCATTGTCCTCGTCCACGTCCTCATCAGTCCACCCTCACTAGACTGCTGTTAGCCTATTGTTGAAGTCCAGTGGCATGCCACATACCTTGCATGCAGACGACACAACCAACGCTGCAACCGACCTAATGCCAGATGATGCTGTCCCCTTCTCCACCTTGGGCACCACACCCTTCTCGACCTCATCAGTCTCCATTTTCTCCTTCTCCACCTCAGGCACTATGCTCTTCTTGACTTTGTTGGTCTCCATCGTGGACTCTTGCATTGCCATGGATGGGCCGGCTTCTTCAATGGGCAGCAGCATGATCCTCAACTCCATCCACTTCATGTATTGGTGTTTGGCCTTGACAATTTCGGCTGTGATATCTTTGTCCATGTCGGTGTCCATGAACAGAGCATCCCCCTCCTTCTTGGCAGTCTCCCATGCATCCTAGACCATTCCTGTCTCATTTAGCATCCGTGCATGACCAGAGTGGACCAGACACGCACCATCATGGACCCAAACCTTCTCAACCACAAGTCAATGTTGTCCTTGAGGTCTTCCCTGTTGTCAGGCTGGGACTTTGCTTCCGCTTTGAGCCGATCCATGGTGTTCTTCAATTTGTGGCATGCGTCCCTTCATACAATTGCACCTATGTCAGTCATGACTTGGAGGTCAGCAAGCTGGCTTGTAAACTGTTGCTTGGACAACATAGTGGTGGATGATGATGATGATGGAAGAGAGAAAGAGAGAAGTGGAGCAACGTGACACAGTTGAGCTGCTTGATGCATCAAGACCACATATTCAAACCCTGCATTGTCCATGCTTCCCATGCCACACCACTGACTGGGGACAGTCAGTATTCAAGTACCTCATGGATGTAGAGACTTGTACGTCTCTAGTGTCATATTCCATCGTTTCACCACATCCTACAGACTGTTCATTGTTGTGTACACTCCATCTGGTCATCGTTCACTTAGTTTGGTCTGTCCTTCCTCACCCAGTCTTCTAGTCCTTGGTTAGTCCTGTCCAGTTTATTAGTCCTTTCATTCAGTCTTCATCAGTCTCCCTTCGTACCACTTACAAGTAGTTATTTTTACCCCTTTCATTCGTCGTCATCATTTATTGCTACCATTTGTCATTGCCTTTGCTTCATTTTATAGTTAGAGTTCATGTTCCTTATCTCTGACAGTCCTGGGAAATGCCTGGACCAACTTCTGAGGATCAAAGGATCCTCTCCATGCACGCACACATGTATATACTCATCACCATCATCATCCTCGCTGTCTTCCACATCGCTCTCCCCTCAGACTCACGTGTCTGGACTATTGTATCTACCATTGGACTACCTTTCTCACTACTGGACTATTGTTCTCTTCTCTGGACACACATCTGGAATATCCTCCCTCCTGGACCATTCCCTTCTGGCACTTCACCTCTGCCTTGAACCCTCTTTGGGGATGAACCCATCGCACCCCTCACCTTTAATACTATCTGGACTTCTCCATAGGAGCCAGGTTTGCTGTTCTTCAGCAGACAAGGACAATGGAGTGGCAGCTCCTAAGAAGAAGACCATGATGATGAAGGATGCAGGCCCAAAGATTGCTGCAGACTACCCACCGTGCAAGCTATGCAACAAGGTCGGTGTCACCAATCAATGCTTGAGGGGAAAGGGGATGGTGTGTACCCACTGCAGGCACCTCAAGGTCAGCTGCAGCAACTTGGGTGGTTGGAACATGCTGAGGAGGGAGTCAACGATGGCAGTCATACTCGAGGTGACAAAAGGTACATCATCCCGGACTCTGCATAGATAGTCCGGTCTAACTTCTCATCAGCAGGAAGACCAGTCTGGCCCAAGGCTAAGGCTGGTTCTAGCAAGCGGGCCACATCACCCATCAACATGGACACAGATGATGAGATCAAGGAGGAGATGCCCATCAAAATGCAGGGGAAGGGGAAGGCAGTGACAAAGAAGGTGTCCAGGAAGATGGCAGTCCAGAAGAAACAGGACAAGCTCACTCGGCAGCTCAACACTGCCAACACCCAGCTTTTCCAGATTCAGGCCAACCTCAAGGCATTGGAGGTGGAGCAGGATGGGGTGATGGCGGAAGTGGACAAGATAGTCGCCGAGTTGGAGGAGCTGGACATGTAGGGTAGTCCATTGTCATCATTGTCCAGTCCATTGTCTGTACAAGTAGTCCATTGTGTGTATAATCAGTCCAGTCTCGAAGTAAGGTGAATGAAAACATAGTACAAAATGAAAGTAAGTAAGAAAATGATAACGAAAGGGAATGATATGTGGGATACCACCTGGCTTGGCTTTGTCAGTCTGCTTTTGTTGTCTATACCAACCAGACTGCCCTTGGTCTTGTGATAGTCTTTGGTATGATGCTTGGTCTATTGTGAATAAAGTGTGTGGTGTCTTGGGACATGTGTGAAACAAAGTGGGTACATGGGTTAGATACATGGTGAGACATGGAAGGAAAGGAAACAGCATAATAGTTTGTTTTATTCATGGTTTTGTTCTTTTTCTCTTTTTTGGCAGTATATGGTATTGAGTGTCTGTGGTTTGGTTTTTTGTAATTATGAGTGTGTGGCTAGTATCACTGGTTGAATCCCAGGGTAAAACAGAGGTTATGATGGTTGGTGTGTTGTATGATAAGACTGGTCAAGGATTGATGAGAGCATATAAGACTGGTTTATAGTCCAGTGCAGTGTCAAATGAATGGAATGATGTGAAACAAGAATGGACTTGAAATAAACAAGTGAGTGACAGAGGTAGGTGATACTCCCCCCCACAGGACTTAGCTGATGGCCTCCCAGCCATAGACCAGTAAGTGGACTAGGTCAAGTGGGAATGAAGGGATGGGCAAAATAAATCACGTCATGGGTGTGATGGATGAACAAATGGAGACTGTGTTCAAAAGGGGATAAGTATGGCTGAGGAATCGTAGTAAGAGGTAAAGTGGCTGGACTGTGCATGGTGTGATGAAAGACCAGAAAGTGAGGCAAAGGATGGTGAGACTGAGTAGTAGGGTAACGAAAATGATAAACGATGTGACCAGGTAGAAAGCAATACTGTCAGTCCGAGAGACATCTGTCCGAGATGAAATGATAAAACAAGTATATGGTGGTGGTGGTGAATGATGTAGAGATCCGAGGATCTCTGTTCTCATATAGGAACATATCCGAGGTCTATCTGGTCTGTCCATGCCAGTCCGAAGTCAATCTGGTCAATCCGTGTCAGTCCAGTCCACATTGTCTTAGTCCGGTGTAGAGGTTGGAACCTCTGTAGGCTTGTAATCCCCTGTATCCATCCATCCCACACAGTCCTATCGCAGTACAAGTCCACCAATTCCAGTCCGGAGTCCTGGTTTTCAGTCCAATGTTTTTGTTTTCAGTCCGATGTTTTCAGTCCGACGTTCAGTCCGGAATTTTTGATACAAAGCTCCAGACTTCCTTCTGTCACTTCAGGTCCATTCCTGACATCCTTTAGAACCTTACCCATTGCTTAGTAACCTTCTCTGTCACTTCCAGATCCCTTCCAGGATCGCATTCCCTTCTTCAGGACTTATTCCTGTTTGTTTTGTACATTGTTTAGTCACACTCTGGACTGCTCCGGACTACTTAAACCATGTATCTAGGATTACCCAATCCAGTTTTCCTCCCGTGGATCTCTCACCATCATCTATCGTTGCTGTCCATATCGTCTATCGCTATTCCGTCCACCGTTCATTGCTGTCATGTCCATTCCGCATGTTTACAAGTCCATTCCACTCATTCTGGAAGTCTGGAATCATCATTCTCAGTCCGGATTACCTTCGGACTCATCATTAGCTGGTTAGGACCACTTCGAAGTACTCCTACTTACCTTCCTTCGCTATAGAACCCTTTTAGGAATGAACCTTTCATACCCTTCTTTACCTAGGAGTGTTTCCCCTCACCCGGAGCACTTCACTGTTTTACAACTGGAGCCCACCGCAAGGGGTTCTTGAAGGGTTCCAGGAGATCACTTCATCCTCTCAATCATTCCTAGCCCATAGATCTCAAAAACTTTCTGCTTAGCTTTGGATTACTGTATATCTGAAGACTCTGAAGCCACCACTGTTTCCATCGCCAAACCTGCACATCACCACTTCCCTGCCATGTCCTTCAAAAAATTCTTTGCCTAGCTCCGGACCAGCCTACTGCCAATCTGTCTGACATCCCTTCCATCATTATTTCCATTTCCAGACACCACCATCACAGTCCAGACCTTCCGTAACTCTTCGGCAATCACCTTCTGTCAGTCCCTTAGGTCCCAACGTTAATCTGATGCCACCAACCTTAAAACTTCGCATTGCCTCCTACCGGTCCTGAAACCTTCTGTCATCCTTATGTCACCTCCTTGGCACCTCCAAAGCTGTGAACCAACCACCATCTACCATTCGGACACTCAGGCCATTGCCAGCTTACTCCTCACCACCAGTCCAATCCATCCTAGCATCCCATCGAGGCATACTCTTTGATTCCTTCAGTCCGACGCTCAGTCTGGAATTTTTGAATTTCAGTCCGGACCACCCAACTGGCACATCATGGCTATCCCTGGCTTCCGGATGCCGTTGGCTACTGCTGACAACCACCCCTGATTCAATCCCAGAGTGCCAACACAGCTTCCCTTCTTCTTCAAGGAGGTAGATCACCTTGCAATGTTAGCCGGGCTGGATGATGCAAAGAAGATTAAGTATGCTATCCAATATGCTGACATAGATGATGCTGAGTTATGGGAAATCCTCCCAGAAGCTGATGCTGTCCCTGCGGACTGGTCTGCTTTCATCGTTGCGGTAAAGGAGCAGTATCCTGGATGTGAACTGAGTACTCCTAACCTGCCAGTTTTTATTCCGGACTATCAACAAGATGTTCCAGAGGCTAAGGACATATCCTATCCGAATGTACTGACCAACAATTCACAGTCTGATGCAGTCCAACCGGACCAAATTGATGCATCCCCTTGCACCATACTGGTTACCCCTGAACCTGAGGAGATTCAATCTCCAATGGTTCAGGCAGTCATTTCAGCCTCAGAATCATCCATTGTACCTCTGCTGATGCCTGCAGCTGTGTTGGACTTACTGTCCTCAACTCGGACCAATTCTGACATCACTTCATTATCACTTGGACTATCCAAGTTGTCATTGCCCATCACTCTAAGTACCAGTCCAGATGTATCCTATACTGACCTATCCCTACCAGCCTTGCCTCCAGCTGTGTCGGACTCACTGTCCACAGCTCGGACCAATCCTGATGTCACTTCATCTTCACTCGGACTGACACTATACTCATCTCCTTCTCATATCATCCATCCGAATATATTATACACTGACCTAGCACCACCAGGATTGACTCCAGCTGTGTCGGACTCACTGTCCACAGCTCGGACTGGTCGTAGATTTGCATCACTGTCACTCGGACTGATGCTATTCATCACCACACCTCGTATCATCCTTCTTAGCATTTCATACACTAATCATTCACCTCTAGCCCTACTGCCAGCTGTGTTGGACTCATTGTCCACAGCTCAGCCTGTTTCTCAGTCCGGATCAGACTCATTGTCAACTGGACTGACATCGATTACATCCTCTCTTACTGTCATTTCATCTAACATATCACTGGCTAACACTTCAATGTCATTCTATTCGCTGATTCATGCATCCCTATCCATACCTATTACAGACATCCTTATTCCAGACCAACTTTCATCTGCTACTGATCTCTCTGTGAGGTCATCTTTACCATTGAACTTACTACCTTCTTGCTGCAGACCGATTTACATCCTGCCTTTTGCACATTCCATATCACCTTGTTCCAAACCATTTCGCAGTCCAGACTACACATTTCTCAGTCTGGAATATGTGTTTCTCAGTCCAGACTATCTGCATTCCACTTTAGCATTGCCTCCATATGAATTGTTCTCATTGCCTTCACCACCACCACCTCTGGATTGCATTACTAGCACTACTATTCTTTTGTCATTCAATCTAGCAGTACTCTGGACCGACAGCATCACCATCAGGGCCCAGATTAGCCTTATCTGAGTATTTCTGGACCAATGAATCCTGTTTGCAGACCAACACATCCTATTTCCAGACCAACAAATCCTGTTCCCAGACCAACGAATGCTGACATTGGACCATCCTGACGCAGCCCACCCATGGTTCATCAATACCACTACCACCCACAATGACCTGGAGGCCATCAATCTAACCTCTGTTGGAGGGGAGTTTCACACTGCTCACTCATTTCTTGACCAAATTTCACATTTTTCCTTCAGTCAGAAATTCCAGACCTTCAAACTGAGAACCCTGGACCTCTGGACATCCCAGCAGCTCATAGGACCGATTGACAAAGGATTGGACTCACCGGTAGGAGTAGACGTTGATAGTCTGGACGATGAAAACCCAGATGAACAATATTTCAGACCTGTTGAAGAAGACCTGGTTACTCTAGTAGGTAAAGAAGTCGAAGAGCAATCAGATGAAGAAGGCTCGGACACCATGAACCATATTCGCCATCACCTATACCATTGCTCCTTCCAACCCTCACTCAATCTGCTGTTGAAAATACTGTCCAATACCATCTTCCAACTTACTATATATCCTCCTTTCACCCTGGGATTAGTCCAGTGACCTCTTGTTTCAATCCACTTTCAATCCGAACTCATAAGATCATTCCTAATACAGCCATAGTATGATACTAGCGATCCAAAAAAAGAAAATCATCAAAAGATAAACAGTTTGTCTCTCCTTCTTTCAATTTCAATCATGTCTCTTCATATCCACATATTTAGACATTCAGACTTCACCTGTGCACTGAGACACTGTACCCCTTTCCTACTTACAGTCAATCTGATCCTATCTGTTACGCGTAGCATACAAACGAAGTATGACTAGGACAGCTCTAAAGTCTTCAGAGGGATCTGCTCATGGAGAGCATGCTCGATGAAGAGATATCTTTAGAGTGGACACGGTGTAGAGAGTCCCAGCTCTCTACGGTTGAAACGAGGCCTTTTCCACCCTTCTAGCATTTTGGGTTCTCAGTCCGGTCCATGCGTCGTCAGTCCGTCCTCAAACCGACCAGTCCGTGTCCACAGTAGGTCAGTCCGGTGTTCGTGGTAGGTCCAGTTCAAACCGGTTTAACTTTATCATTCCTTGTTCCACTCTCACGTGCCTTACCACTCCCTTGCACGTGCGTACGACGTTACTTATACCATTTTAGGGCTGTTCGTTCTTCTTTTCCTTTAAAGTTTCAGTCCGCTTGTTTTGGGTTTTGAGCTCGCTCACAAGGTTCTGTCTCGCTTTGTCCATACACAGCCTCGGCTTCTTAGGGATCGTCGTGCCCCTTAGTTACCGCTTCCCTTAGAAGTCTGGACTTCGCGTCCCTTACTTAGATTGTTTCTTAGCGGTCCGGTTTGGATCGGACTATATAGTTTTTGTATTTTCTGACTTGTAATGCCAGCATACGGCTCACCCGCATTCCACGTCTATCGTCTAAGTCCACGCATCGTCAACCGTCCACCGCCCAACGTTGTCCCATCGTCTCTCGTCGTCTCCAATGCCTTACGCCAACCGATCTCTTCAGTCCGGACCATCGGACTGTCCGTTTCTCCTCATTTTCAGTCCGGTTCGCAATCGGACTAGTTCCTAGTTGGGTTTAGTACACCGGACTCACCTCCAGACCTTTCTCCCCGAGTTAGAATCCCTTTAGGGACGAACGCATCGTGCCCTCTGATCCCCTCTGCAAGTCCAGGACTACTACCTGCTAGTCCTCCGGGCTATCTATCTGTTTTACAACTGGAGCCCACCACGAGGGATTCTCAACGGGTGTCTAGGAGAATACTTCGGCCGAACGCCCAGCGCCAAGAACTCGAAAATTTACTGGCGCAGTTTCGTGATCTTCAAATTTCGGAAAACTCAGAACTATTTCAATCCATCGCACCTGAAAACGCCCGTCACAACCGTTCAGCCGAGCTTCCCGACGTCTCGGCTATTTCACCTCCGTTTGACCTTATTACTGATCCGTTTGACATACCTGATCCGGATTTCGCGCCACTAGCGCCACCATCACGGACTCTGTCGGAACCTTCCGACCCTGACCCGGTTCCGGATAGAGAGCCTTACGGCATTCAGGACCGCTTGTCCCTGCCATTCATAC
>JBBPSV010000616.1:0-15785 GCA_038093795.1 Retiboletus fuscus
ATCCCCACCATCCTCCCACTCACGGATCTCCCCGCCGTGGAGGACCGTATCAAGGAACTTACCGCTGCCCGCCAAGAAGCCCTTGCTGCACACGAATTGGCCCGGCAAGTCATGGCTTCCCGCAACAAGAAAACTTTCACTCCGTTCAAAAAGGGAGATCAGGTCTGGCTCGAAGCCAGAAATTTGAAACGCAACCTGACTCACCCGAAATTTGCCCCGAAACGTGAAGGACCCTTTACCATTATCAAGGTACTGTCACCGATCACGTATCAACTCCGCCTCCCCAAGACATGGAAAATACATCCGGTCTTCCATGCCTCGCTCCTCACCCCTTACAAGGAAAACTCCGTGCACGGCCCGAATTTCCCATCACCCCCGCCTGACCTTATCGATGGCGAGGAACAATATGAAATCGAGAAAATCATACGACACCGGGGTTCCGCTGCCAACAGACAGTTCCTCGTCCGCTGGCACGGCTTTACCGCCTCTGATGACTCATGGCTCCCGGAACGGGAGTTCAAACATGCCCAAGCAGTCCTCCGAAGCTATAAGAAGCTTCACCCCAAGGTCTTCCCTCCTTAGAACTCTACGCGCTGGTCTCTACGTGAGAATCACCAACCGAGCTCTACACGACCTGCATACTTTCCACAACAATGTCTTACTCCCCTTCGACTGAGTCTTCCCTCACCGAGTCCTCCTGCACCTTCACTGACTCCGCTCTCCCCTCCCTTGAGGGAGTCGATGACACCTCTGCCCTCACTCAGGAACTTTCCGTTCCTACCATTCACCCCCCTATGGTCCTCGCCGAGGATTCCTCCAGCAACGTTGCCACCCCAGGGTGGAACACCGAACCCCTCCCCTGGCCCTCTGTCCTCGAACAGGAAGAGAAGCCAAAGACTATTTTATCTGTTAACGTACCACGATTTGCTTACACACTTCGCTCTGACCCGCTATCCTGCGAGTCGGGGAGACTCCTCCAGGCTCAACTCCGTGACTCTTGCCTCGCCGCTACCATGCAAGCCCACCTAGATGTAGACTCTCCTCTAGAATCTCTTTACTTAGCCTTTTTACAGGTCTCTCGTCTCGACCCCATCGCTTCCTTCACCTCCGCAAATGCCCAATCTGAGTTCTTCTCGACTCAACTCCGCCTTGTAGCCCGCCGCATCCGATCATACCTTCTCTCGGCCATGCACCAGCTGGACATGCTGGACTTCGTCGCTGACATTGAACGATATTCGCAGGACCTTGCCAAGGCTGGTCTCCCCCTTCCCCCAGTTCGGCCTACTCTCCCGGTCGAAACCATCCTCGTCCCCTCGCCCGCTGAGCCCTCTGCTCCGACGCCGTCCGCGCCGTCGTCCCCGTTATCACCAAGCGAGGTCAATCTCATCGACCGGCTCGAACGAGTCCACCTTATGAATGAAGGTGAGATCAGTCTTAGCCCTGATCACCCCCTATACAACGCCTCCTGCTTTCACTGTCATCGCCTTGGACACTGGTGCATCGATTGCCCAGAGTACAAGTGCCCGTTCTGTCTCCGCATGCGCCTGGGCCACATCCAGAACCAGTGCCCACTCCGTCGCCGCCCTCGTCCCGCTACCCCGTCCTCATCCTCTCAATCCTCTAGCTCCTCTCGCTCGTCGCGGCGGTCGCACCGTCCGCGACCTCGCCCGCTCGCATCCCGCATTCAGGATGAGCCGGAGCTCGACTTCACCGACGACGTATGGGATGACACGGCGTACGCCAACGTCACCGGATCCCCCAACGGGGGCTACATTGACCTCTAGTTATCCTCAAGTGGCATTGAGGAGCGTAGGAAAGGGGTAATGTTACGAGTTGACCTGGCCCCGTTTATTTCTTTTCTCTATTTTACTTAGCTTCGTCTCGATGGATCGCTATCCATCTCGTCTGGCCTCACCCAGACCACTCCCAGACCACTCTCATGCAGCATGTAGGCTGATACTCCCACAGACTGCATCTTCTTTTCATTTCCGACTAATGACCCCGCTGTCATTGTCGCTTCGGGCCGTTCCGGCCACTTCTTCGTTTCATGATAATCTTTGATAGACAGCTGCTTCTGATCAACACCGATCGACAGATCCGCAGCGGATGTGACTCGTTTCGACTCGTCCCGAGTCCTTACGCTTCCCCGAGTCACATCTCCCTTTATCCCGCATCGACCCGTCCCTTCCACGGGCTTCCATGGCGTCCCATGACTCTCGTATATAAGCCATAGTCTCCACGCCTGTATTCCCTAAGCTAGAGCTACTCAATTCTACCCTTGAGATAACTCCTACGTTCAATCTCCCAAGACCAGGATAAGACTCGTCCTCCTCGGACTCATAGTAACCTTCGACGCTGAGCGTGCTCTTCGTGAGCAGATACCTTGCCCGAAGGACCTTAGTTACACAGTAGCGTCGAGAACGCTGGTGCTCCCTCAGTTCTAGAAATCCCTTTGAGTCTACGCTCGACCCTACCCGGGCCAAGCGTAACACCTGGCATCTGCATTCATTGCAAACAGGAATTGCTGTCGAAATTGAGGCAGTCAGATGCTCTCTGGTATGAGGATACAATGCAGAAGATTGCTGTTATGGAGGTCATGGATGTGCAGACGGACAAACACATTTGGGCTTCGTTTAGGCACCACTTTGACAATATCCAACCTTAAAGTTACACAGTTCCAGCACCTCCAAGTTCCACTATTCCAGAACCACTTCTGGAACTTTCCTGTGCTCTTCCAGACTTGGAAGCACCAGGTTCCGGGAACACTGTTCCGGAACCAGTCCCAAGATTTTTCCCGCACTCTTTCCGACTTGGAAGAGCAGAACCTTCAGAACCATTACAGTTGTATGACTTTCATATCCACTTAACCTTTTAGACTCTGCTTATAGCATCATTGTCATATCTTCTAGTCTTCTTTTAGGCTCATTGCTGGTAACATAATATGAGTGTACCTCTGCCCATAGTATATATACACTTACCCTACTCACTAGTGCCTCAGTCGTTTTCGCCCATCTTAGGCAGTGGCTGAGTATTGGGCAACTCCTGCCTTCTCCTAGCCTTCTCCTAGATTCTGTCAGGTTATGAGCCCTGTTAGCGCAAGCTGACGGTAGCACTCAGAAATGACTCAATTCCATCTCGCACATCCCTCAGTGCACATTAGTTCTCTTCAGAACTCACTTCCAGTTCATCTTGAACTCTCTCTTCACCTGCACCATGTCTCCCTCAGACACTGTCTGTGCAGAAGAAATCCTCACCGGACCAAACAATTATGAAATCTGGAAGGTTCGGATCTTGGCAAAACTTCGGGCTGAAAAAGTTTTTGGTGTCGTTACTGGGACTGACATACAGCCAGTTGTGTCAGCCCTCATTACTGCCTCTGATGTTTGGCAATGGCAGGAACATGATGAAAAGGCTCACAGCATCATCCAGCTGCGCATCTCAGATGCCCTCCTCATGAAAACACAAAATGAGACCAGTGCCAAGACACTCTTTGATGCTCTTGTGAAACTTCATGAAACTCCAAACATCTCCTCTGCCTTCTACCTTTTCCAACAACTCTTCAGTAGCACATGGGATGGGACATCTGCTGTCTCTGAACATATCTCTACTCTCTGAACTGTCGAATCCTGCCTTGTTGGGATGAAATTCACTGTCAACGACAAAGTCCTCTCTTTCATCCTACTCAATTCCCTTCCAAAAACCATGAAATGGGAAATATTCAAATCCTCAGTTGTGAACATGGTGGAAGAAAGCAAACTCACCTTCGACTCCATAGAAACACGCATCACTGCCGAGGACTCCTAACTATACCCTTCCAGCCATTCTGAGTCTGCCATGAAAGCTTCCTGAGCTGACACTTCCAAACTTTCTTCCCGCCCTCAAAATGCCTTGAGCTGGTGTGAGCACCATCTTTCCACCACTCACAACATGTTATGTTTTCTTTTCCTTTCGCTACACCTCCATTCCCCTTTCGCTACACTCCGCCTTATGCCTATCTCTTTCACTGTGTACATACTTGTCTTGCCATTCGAGCCCTGCTTGACGATACCTTTTTACCATTGTATTACTCATATGTTCTCTGACGTTCCACCAACTTTGATGCCATGTACGTGCTGACTCACCCTTGTTCCTCAGCGTTCCTTCAAGTTCTATTACTTTACCATGGCTCGTCTATTTAAACTGTAGCACTCAACCTGTAACACTAAGCTTGATCTTCTCAATACTACGAGTTACTGTGGACCTCGTCTGATCCCAGTTTCAATCCTTGCCCATCCTTCGCTTCCACAGCAAGGTAGCCCTCTAGTAGCATCATAGCTAGAGGTCCTCAACGTCGTCCAAGCTTCCGACACTCCCAAGTCCGCTTGACTCCTTGAGATAATGCCTAGCCCCATGGCAAAGCATAACAAAAGATCAAGCTTCCTCTCGTGTGGACTACCTCCGTTGTAGTTCCATTTCCCACTTGATTCTCGAGCGTGCTCTCTGTGAGCAGATACCTTGAATCCCTTGAACAACCATAGCTTCACAGTGACCCACCATCAACCCTCGTTGGTCTAAACCTCGAGGACCACCCCCCACTGACCTATCTGAGTCAGAAGGACCCCAAGACACATCGGCATCTCCGGAATCAAACCCAGACCTGAACCTTGATACTATCTTTGGACCTGAAGAAGAACTTACCCTTTGACATCAGTTCTCATCTGGACTAACTATTCCTAGAGAACCTACACCACCGTCCCCAACCCCTCGAACTCGTAACTCCCCTTTCAGGGGTCTTCCCCTCTCATATCCACCCCCACCAGCCCTTCCTCCCCAACCAGACATGGCCCCTGCACCCTCGAAACCCACTGAACTCTGTTACACGTAGCGTACAGACGAAGTTTGACTAAGATGACTCTAAAGTCTTTAGAGGGATCTGCTCACGGAGAGCACGCTCGATGAAGAGATAACCTTTAGAGTGGACGTGGTTTGTCTCAAGGACCAGTGGTGACCCAAAAGCATATGCTAATATTGCACAGATTCTGAATGGGTTTTATAGGAACAAGATCGCTACTTTAAATAGGCTGGGGAGACTGCGCACGGACCAAGGGACGAAAAGGGAAGTATGGGGACACTAATTGCTATAAGAGAAGTGATGGAGGAGAGATGAGTCCAAGATATAGAGAGCTATTCAATAAGAGAGATCATAGAATGAGAGATGAGTGGGACTGGTTATCATCAAGAAGTGGAAGTAGCAAGAAGAGAGATTGCCCCTCCATGTACGTAAAGAAGAGGAAAGGGACAAAAGAAAGATAAAGCAATAAAGGAAGAAAATTGTAACATTACCCCCTCTGTACAATTGAACCCCAGGTTCAATCACTAATCCTCGACTTGTCCATCAGTTAGACTGGAGGAAGTGAGGGACCCCGTATATTGCCAGCTGTTGCGAGGGGGATAGATGATCAAATGGACACTCATCTGCGATGTGACCCAGTTGGCGACAAACACCACAGTTTCTATGGGGGCAAAAGTGGGCTGCATGTCCCCAGTTATGACAGTAAGTGCATTGGTTCTGCAAACAAGAAGTAGAGGGGTGACCCAGAGCAGAGGTTCTGCAGATGGGACATTGGTAGTTCACGCAGTCCTCAAGGTAGTGACCCATTGTATTGCAATAGAAGCACCGAGTTGCGGGAGTGGCAGGCAGGCGAGCCAGGGCTGGGGCTCTAGGAAGGGCATGAAAAGGAGAGGATAGGGTTCATTGTCCGTCGGGTAAGTTGATATAATGGGGAGCATCATGTGGGATAGGAATAGTGCTTTCCTCAGAGGAGGAGAAGAGAGCATCTTCTTCATCTTCAGAGGCAACTGCAGTAGGGGTGGTAGGGGGGGAAGTGAGTCGAGAGGCTAATGATGAGGGGGCAACGATAGGAAGAGGAGGGGGTGATGGGTTACAAGAAGGAGAGATAGAATTTAGTAGATATGCATCCCTTTGGTCCTGAGGCATAATAAGAAATATGTTGTGGAAAGTGGGAAAGATGTGAACTGGAGCTATGGCTTCAACGAAGACTCCAAAGCCATGGAGGTGTAGGGTGGTTAATATATAGGTGGGTAGTTCCCCTAAGACTAGGTGAAGGGGCATATCATGGTGAGTCCATTCTAATCATTGAGCACGGAGCACCCCGTGGAACAAACGAACAAGGTTCTGGCTGATTTTGTCTAGTTGATATAGAGGGTCATTTTCAATGAGGAGAGTTAGAGTAGGGTTTTCAAGGACCAAGGCATAGAGGAGGTGTGCCCAGTAGGTTGGTAGTAAGGAGGGTCTGACTGATCAGTTGCGGAGAGGGGAGGAGTCAATCGGGGATGGGGGAGAAGACATGATCAAAATGGGGTGGAGAGGAGGTGGAGGTGAGGACGACAGTGGTATTCAGAAAGAAAGTAGGCTACGATGATAGCCCAAATTACTACAAGGAGAGTGGCAAAGATTATATATGGGATGTTGTGAGGGGGGGGGCAAAGTTGAAATGGCATTCGCTACTTGGAGGGGAATATTTGGGTGAGGAGCAGGGCGAGAAACTGTCATATCCCATATCCAACCTTATTTGAACCTATTTGATGCTAGTCTGATAGTCCACTTTACTTGGACTTCCGTTCGGACTTCCAAACTATGATACATTTTACTTACGACATCATTCCATCTCCTTTAGTATTAGTCCCGCTTTACATTCTTGTCCGAACCTGTGTCTTGCTTACGAACACAGCTCCGGTCTTCGAATATCCAGACTTCCAAACTACTTACAAATCTGATACTAATGCTGTTCTCTTTCTTCATATATAAATCTTGTAGATATACATGTATTCTTTAGTCTGAATATCAACTTAGATTAACAACCTCAGTCTGCTCTCTGAACCTCCTCCTTGATGTTGTTTACGATGTTAAGAATCCACTCTGAACTTTGACCCTCTGAAATACTGGGACCTGAGACCACGGCAAGGGCGCAGCGCTCTGATCCGAGTCACTGAAGCCAAGTCCCTTCAAGTCCAAAATCTCGGACTTCTGAATTAGGAAGTCCGGACCTAGATTGGTCTTCGGAGAAGCTCGGACCAGTCTATCTTCGACCATCCGACTCAGTCTTAACAGAAACCAAAGGATGATGAAGAGGAAGAGTAAGGCGATGGGTAGAATTTCGTTGTAAAAGTGCATGTAGAGGGGATACACCTTGCTCTGGGAGGAATCTGCTCACAGGGAGCATGCTCACAAGAGGAGGTGTGGGGGGTTAGAGTGATGGAGGGACTTGTATCTAGAGAGGATTTTATTGGCATGGCGGAGGTTGGATTCGGGTTTCCAGGTATTTTCTGAAGAAGAGTATCCCTTCCAGGCGGTCAGGTACTTCTGTCTGTTGCTAGGGCCCTTATGGGCGATGATGGCTTCCACTTCATATTCCTCTTCTTGGTTAATGAGGTCCGGGGGTGGGGATTGGAAGGCTGGACTGTGTGCCTCTGTCGTGCGGTAGGGGGATAGGAGGGAAGCGTGGAAGGTGTTATGGATCTTCCAAGTGGAGGGAAGGCGGAGTTCATATACTAAAGGAGAGAGTATCTTGGAGATCTTGAAGGGGCCCAAGCGTCTGGGAGCTAATTTCCTAGAGGGATACCTTAGTCTAAGATGGATGGTTTCCAACCATACCTTATCTCCGACTTTCCATGAAGGAAGTGTCCCTGGTCTTTTGGAGGCCAGGGCTCTTTGAGCGGATTGGTGGGCAGCAAGGGCTTCTTTCCTGGCAAAATCCAGGGATTCAAGATGATTTTCTAAGGCAGGGAGGAAGGTCTTTCCTAAGGGGGGGTAGGCACGAGGTTCATAACCGTAGAGTAGGGTGAACAGGGATTTCTTAGTGGTGGAGTGGGGGGCTGAGTTGTGGTGGAATTCGGCAGCGGTAAGATAAGAGGACCAGGTCATGGGATTGTTGGAACAGAAGATGTGGAGGTAGGTTTCAAGTTCTTGATTGGTTTGTTCGGTTTGCCCATCGGTTTGGGGGTGGTAAGTAGTGGATAGTTTGACATCATATTTAAGGATTCTGGCAAGTTCCCTGGTGAAGGCAGAGGCGAATTGAGGGCCTCGATCAGAGACAAGAGAGTCATGGAGGCCAAAGCATTTGAATACATTGTCGAAGAATAGTTGGGCAACACCAGCCGCATCAACTGTTTTGTTGCAGGGTATGAGAATTACCCCCTTGCTAAGGTAGTCGACCATGACTAGCACAGAATCGAATCTGCTGGAGGGAGGCAAGTCTGTGATGAGATCAACAGACAGGTGCTTGAATGGAAGAGGGGAAGCGGTGGGGATAGGACAGAGGGGGGGGTGAGTGGGATGAGTGTTGGCCTTGTTCTGTTGGCATACCGCACACCCATCTATATAGTTTTTGATGAAGGAGGAGAGACCCAGCCACCAGAAGTCTCATTCGAGGATGTGCTTGGTGCAGAAGATTCCCATATGACCTGAGAGAGGGGAGGAATGGATGGAGGCAAGGAGGGAGGACCGAGTGGAGGGTGGGACATAGAGGCGCCCCTTGAAATAGAGGTGGCCATTGTTGAAGGTCCAGTCATTGAGTGAAGCGCAGGTGAAAAGAGGGGAACCTTCATCGAGGGTGGCAAGGGCTTTGAGAACGAAGGGGTCAGAGGATGAGGAGTTACGAATGTGACGAGTGAGGGTGAGGTCGAGTGCCTGGATGACAATTGGTTCAGGTAGAATGGAGGCATGGAGGTTGTCGTCGCTGGTGTCCACAGAGTCTCTTTGAGAAAGGGCATCAGCAGGTCCTATCTTAGATCCAGGGGTGACGACCCAGTTAATGTAAAAGTCCTGGAGGAAGAGGGACCAGCGAGCTTGGCGGTGGGAGAGCTTGCGAGGATCATGAATATAGGAGAGGTTCTTGTGGTCGGTTATAATGTCGACTGGATGAGGAGTTCCCTGAAAGTAGTGTTTCCATTTAGAGAGGGCAAGGATAACAGCTAGAAGTTCTCGATCATAGATATCGTAGTTTCGCTCAGCGGAAGAAAAGGTCTTTGAAAAATAGGTGCAGGGGTGAAGATCGCTGTTGGTGTCCCGCTGCATCAAGACTGCCCCTGCTGTGAGAAGAGAGGCATCAGTCATGATGGAGAAAGGTTTGGTGACATCTGGGATGAAGAGGACTGGGGCTGAGGAGAACAGGGATTTCAAAGACTCAAATGATTTGTCTTGAAGTGGTCCCCAAACCCAGGGTTGGTCTTTATGGGTGAGGAGGGTGAGAGGAGTGACGATGTTGGAATAATTTGGGATAAACTTCCGGTAGAAGTTAGAGAATCCTAGGAAGGAGTGGACTCCTTTGACCGAAGTGGGTGGTTTCCAGTCTGCTAAGGTGGATAGTTTAGAAGGGTCCATTTGTACCTGACCCTGTCCAATGATGAGTCCCAGGTATTCTATAGTGGGGTGGTCGAAGGAGCACTTGGTTATCTTTAGGGATAGATGATGTTCCCTTAAGCGAGAGAGGACTCTTCTAGTGCATTCATGGTGGAGAGTAAAAGATCCCTTGGTGTGAATCCCCATGTCATCCATGTAGATCTTGAGCCATCCTTCCGTGATCATGTCGGTGAAGATGTGGTTCATGAATGCTTGGAAAGTGGCAGGAGCGTTGCAGAATCCGAAGAACATGATGGTGGGTTCGAAGAGGCCAAAGGGGGTGATGAAGGCAGCCTTCCACTGATCATCTTCCTTAATGCGGATGTTGTTATATCCCCAGTGAACATCGAACTTGGTAAAGAGATCAGTGTCCTTCATATCATCAATAAGTTCAGGGATTAGGGGGAGTGGGTAGGCATTGCGGACAGTATGACTGTTGAGCCATTGGTAGTCCTGACAGGGATGGAGATCTTTCTTTGGGTCAGACTTTCCGTCCAATTTCTTTGGAACGAAGAAGAAGGGGGAGGCTTGGGGAGATTTAGAGGGGATGATACGACCAGTTTTCAAGTGCTCGTCAATGAAGTCCTTACAGACCTCCTTTTCTAGCAGGTTGAGTGGGTAGACCTTGGCGATTTTCGGGATGAAAGTGTCTTTGAGCTCTATAGTGTGGTCAAAGGTTTGGTGGGGGGGAAGTTTGTTGTAAGTTTGTTTGGAGAAGACGTCAATGAAATCCTTGCAGAAGTCGGGTAGGAGTTCCTTGAGAGGAGGAGGAGGTGTCGTGGTTGCTTCATTGATTTCGGTGTCCTTCTGAAGGCGATACTCATGAAGAGACCAGTCTTCTTCAGAAGGGTACCTAAGTGTCACCAATTCTGCGAGCTCTTGGTCGACATCTTTTCCTAGCCAGAGAGAGAGGTAGTCAATTTCATGGAAGGGGGTAGGGGGTAGGGATATGGAGAACTTTCTCCAGTTGATGGTTGGGTTAAATTTCTGAAGCCAGGGCATTCCAAGGATGATCTGTGGGCGACCCAGTTTGGTTACCATAAGGTTTTCTTGGTCTGCAAAGGTTCCCGATGAGAAGGGGACAGAGGCAGTTTGGGTGATGGTTCCTTGTTGGTTGGGGGTTCCATCCATGTTATATGCGATGATGGGATCTGGGAGTGGTGTTGTGGCAAAATTGTCCTTTCCTAAGAGACGGAGGTCAAGGAAGTTTCCGGTGGCTCCAGAATCGATGAGTGCTGAGGTTTCGACGGTTTTATTCTTTCCTTGTAGTTGAACAGGGAGGCATAGAGTTCAATTGCTCAATGGTGCTACAAGTACATGGGAGGAGGGGAGAGATGATGTCGGGGCAACTCTCCCTTTTAAAAATCCTGCGCAGTCTTTACTCTTTCCAGGAGGGTGGAGGCAATTTCCACCGTAGATTCTTCCTCATAACACATCTTCAAAACAGAGAGGACTTCCTTGTCATCCTTCCCAGAAGTTTTGAGGGAGTCGATGTAGACTTCCAGGTCAGATTTAGAGGTAGAGGCAATGGGGGTCACGGCGGTTCATTCGGTGTTTGTTCAAATGTTCTGAGGGCAAGGGGAGTTTCGGGGAAGGGTGGTTCCTTTGCAGTCGGCAGAGTTGTGGCCAACCTTTCTGCATCGGAAGCATCGTCCTTCTCTAATACACTTGGCTCGTTCAGTTGGGGTGAGTTTGCTAAGAGTGATTGCATCAACATCCATGGCATTGGGGTCTCAGGAGGGGGTTCTCTGGAAGGAGGAGGGTTGAGGGCAGCCTCCTTGAAGGGCTAAGATGTGCATCTTTTGCGCATGGAAGACTTTGGCTTGGTTGATCCAGTCGGTGATTGTAGTAGGGATCGTTGCCATGGAGAGGATCATGGTGGTGAGTTTCTGGTCAATTCCTAGGGAGAATTGGTCGATGAGGGAGGTGTTGTCAGTGATGCCTGTCTTACAGGCAAGGTTCTGGAAATCAGTGATGTATTGTTGGAAACCGTTGTCTCTGGTTCCATCAGGTCATGTGAAGGATTTCTGGGTTAGCTTAGACAGTTCTAAGCAGGCAGTGGCTTTGGTGTCGAAAGGGAAAAAGGTGGTTTCAAAGTTGGTGGAGAAGTAGGAGAAGGTCTTCTCTGTGGGTTTGGTGTTAGGATCTGCCATCTTGTTGTACCACATCTTGGCGAAGGAGGCTCCCCTTCCTTCGCTCATCTTGTTGAGGGTTGTCATGATCTTTCCCTCATCAGTGGAGTACAGGGTAGGGTTCAGAGCGAAGTAGGCCTTCATAGCCTTGATCCATCTAGAGGCATCTGTGGGTTTTCCAGAGAAGTCAGTGGGGAGGGCAGCTTTTAATTTGATATCTTTGGCCATGGTAGGTTGGGCAGGGGTGGGTGCAGTGGTCTGGGTAGGTGCGCTGATTTGAGTAGCAGTGGTCAAGGGGTTAATTCTGGGAGTGGTGCATTGTTGTCTGGGTTTTGAAGATCTCTGGGGAAGTTCAATGGTTTGGTATGGATTGTGGAAAGAAGGGATTGAAGTGCTCGTTTCCTCGCTTGGGTCGACCTCAATATTGAAGGTCTCTGGGTCAAGTGGTTTCTGTGATGAGCTCGTGGTGACTGTAGGGGAGTCCTTCACCTAGAGAGGTGGGACTGGAGGAGATTCAGAATCTTTTGTTATGCGTAGTGTACAGACGAAGTTTGACTAAGATGACTCTAAAGTCTTCAGAGGGATCTGCTCACAGAGAGCATGCTCGATGAAGAGATAACCTTTAGAGTGGACGTGGTTTGTCTCAAGGACTGGTGGTGACCCAAAAGCATACGCTAATATTGCGCAGATTCTGAATGGGTTTTACAGGAACAAGATCGCTACTTTAAATAGGCTGGGGAGACTGTGCATGGACCAAGGGATGAAAAGGGAAGTATGGGGACACTAATCGCTATAAGAGAAGCGATGGAGGAGAGATGAGTCCAAGATATAGAGAGCTATTCAATAAGAGAGATCATAGAATGAGAGATGAGTGGGACTGGTTATCATCAAGAAGTGGAAGTAGCAAGAAGAGAGATTGCCCCTCCATGTATGTAAAGAAGAGGAAAGGGACAAAAGAAAGATAGAGCGATAAAGGAAGAAAATTGTAACACTCAGCATGCTCGAGTTCATGGAGGACCTAGACCAGTACCTCCGGGACCTCGCCCGCTATACCCATCTTGGGTCAACCTTGGCATCTACCCCCTTGGCCTCCTCCTCCCCTCTAAACTCTGAAGAACTCAATGTCGTTGAACAGATCGAAGCCCGCTGGACCAGCAACTTTGGCAACACCCCCCTTTTACCTTCCTACCCTCACTTTCACGAGGCCTGCTTTGTGTGCCACTACCTTGGTCATCAGCATGTCCAATGTGGGGTGTATCAATGCCTGATTTGCCTCTGTTTCCATCCCGGCCACTCTCAGTGGCAGTGCCCTCTGCGCTGTGCTCCTCTGCTGCCCTCGCCCTCTACCTCTCCCACCTCCTCTCACTCGTTGCATCCCTCCTCGCCCCACTGCTCCTACCACGGACCCCGCCACTCCTGTGGTTCTAGGCACATGGTCCCCAGCCACCCTCGCCGCTGCTCCCACTCTCCTGACGTGGACCAGGGAGTGGACAATGACATCTGGGATGACATGGCCTTCGCCAACGTGATCGGCTCTCCGGCTATGGGGGCATATGACTTGTAATGAGTCTGCAACAGTGTCTTGACCCTCGTGGGGGGGTAATGTTATGTTTTCTTTTCCTTTCACTATGCCTCCGTTCCCCTTTCGCTATGCTCCACCTTATGCCTATCTCTTTCACCATATACATACTCGTCTCACCATTCGAGCCCTGCTTGACGATACCTTTTTACCATCGTATTACTCATATGTTCTCTGACATTCCACCAACTTCGATGCCATGTATGTGCTGACTCACCCTTGTTCCTCAGTGTTCCTTCAAGTTCTATTACTTTACCACGGCTCGTCTATTTAAACTGTAGCACTCAACCTGTAACACTAAGCTTGATCTTCTCAATACTATGAGTTACTGCGGACCTCGTCTGATCCCAGTTTCAATCCTTGCCCACCCTTCGCTTCCACAGCAGGGTAGCCCTCTAGTAGCACCACAGCTAGAGGTCCTTGACGTCATCCAAGCTTCCGACACTCCCAAGTCCGCTTGACTCCTTGAGATAACACCTAGCCCCATGGCAAAGCATAACACAACACCAGTGACTGCAATACCTACAAGAAGTGGGTCACTGAGTTGAGGAAAGGTGGAATTAGGAAGCCAGACAAGGATAAGAATAAGGCGAACGTGGCAGAGAGCATTCCAGATCTTCCAGAAACTGCAAACATAGCTAATGAACGTGTATCCCACTCTGCAATGGAATGTATTCATGCCTACCTGTCATCTGAACCTGAGACCAGTGGGAGAAACACACTAATCATTGACTCTGGAGCATCATCACACATTGTTCCCCATCGCTCATGGTTCCGAACATTCCGACCACTACATCCTCCTCGCCCAGTAATCCTTGAAGACAACTCAAATGCCATGGCAATAGGAATAGGAACTGTACCACTCATCTCACAAACCTCTGGAACCAATTATGAAATAGTTCTATCCAATGTCCTTCTCATTCCAGAATTCCAAATTTCCCTCATCTCAGTCAACCGACTTGCCTCTGCTGGTCTTTCCACAGCCTTTCTGGCTGGTTCCAACATGTGCTATGTTTGGAAGGGCCGGAACACCATACTTGTTGCTGCCCACAAAAATGGACTGTATCATGCTAGAGTTACCCCAGAAAATCAAAAGGAGGCTACATATTCCACTGTGGACATAAATCTCTTGCATCGGCACATGGGCCATATCTCTGTAAACTGAATTCAACAAATGGTGAAATCAGGACAACTCCAGGGAATAGACACACTTGTTGGCACACCCACATTCTGTGAAGCATGTGTCCTTGGAAAGATGAAGAAGCTGCCTTTTGATCTTCAGGAAGGACCTTGCACCACTCGACCACTTGAGATGATCCATACAGATGTTGGAGGCCCTGTGACTCCAAGATCCCAGGAAGGATACAGGTTCTGGCTTGTCATTGTAGATGATTTCAGCCATTTTCCCTGGGTATACTTCATGAAACACAAAAATGAAGCACTACAGATTTACAACCAATGGAAAAAGGACATCCAAACTCTCTTCTGGACGGAAGTAGGATGGGAAGACTTTTCAGAATCTTATATGAAATTCATTCGCAGTGATGGAGGAACTGAATATGTCAACAAGGCATTCTGAGATCAACTCCAAACTGATGGAACGGTTCATGAAACCTCTGCTCCATATACTCCAGAGCAAAATGGCTTAGCTGAATGAATGAACCAAACACTATCTACACTCGCAAACACAATGCTTGAGGAGTCAAAGCTTCCAAAGTCTTTCTGGGCTGATGCAATGGCCACTGCTGCCTATGTTACTGCATGAAGCCCAGCCTCTGGAATTGATGGAAAAGTTCCATATAAAATCTTCTTCAACCAAAATGTTGACCCCACTTTCTTCCGACCTTTTGGCTGTCCTGCATATGCCTACACACCAAAGGAACAACATGGAGGAAAGTTCTGATCTCATGGAAGAAAGTGCATCATGATTGGATACACATATGGACAACAGGCTTACAAGCTTCTCAACATAGAATGTCAAACCATCATCTCCAGCCGATATGTCACATTCAATGAAACTGGAACCATTCCAGAAGCAGAAGCAGCTCCATGGAATGACCCTACTGTTGAGGGACAGTGGGAGGGTTTATTTCCAGAGCACCTCCACCAACCAGAACACAATCATGATGATGATGATGAAAATGGTCAACATCCACCCAATCTGAAACCAGTGGGAGATGAAAATATGGCACAAGCAAATGTTCTGGAATGACCAGCCAGCCCTGTCATTCAAGAGCTGGCAAACTGTCTTGAACAACTCCATCTAGATGTTCCAGCTCAAATTCCTCCAGAACCTATTCCACCTGTTCCAGTGCTTCTGGAAATTCCACCCATTCTGGCTGTTCCAGCACCTGTTCCAGTTGCACCTCCAGCTCCAGTTCCTCCTCTTGTTCCAGAAATACGTCGAAGCAGTAGACAATGCATACCAGCAAATAAGAACAAAGATTATCTGCGTACTTTGGATGAAGAAGCCCATAGATGAGAAAACCAACAGGAACAAGTGCCACACTTAGAACCACTGGAATGCCCAGAACCACCAGAACCACCGGGACCTCCACAACCCTTGGAAGATGAGCCTGAAATCCCAGGAGCATTTTCAGCATCCATGGAGGATTTAGAAGATTTTATATTTGCTGGATTGGCTAAATCCAACCCAGATGAACTCCTTCCCAAA
>JBBPSV010000618.1:0-15767 GCA_038093795.1 Retiboletus fuscus
GGACTCCTCCTAGGTGTGCCAATGTACTAGTATCTGAGACTTGCAAATCTATGCAGATCCCAGTTCAGCTCATCGTACCTGTGCACTCTCTCAAAGCCGTTGACACCCGCGCCCTGATCGACAGTGGCGCCGATATCTCATGCATCGACTGGGACTTTGTGCGAAAGCACAAGATCCCCACCACTCGGCTACCGAAACCCATCCCAGTTCAGAACGTCAACCAATCCAATAACTCTCACGGAGCCATCCAGTTCACTTGTACCCTCTACGCCAACACTGGAGGGATCACCCAGAAGGTTCTCTTCCACATCATGTCTTGTGGAAGTGAAAACGTCATCCTCGGACTCCCTTGGTTGCGCTCTACCAACCTGACGATCGACTGGTCTAAACAGACGATCGACATCCCAGAATCCTGCAACCAATCCAAGATTCTTTTTCAGGAACACAACGTCGCTACCTCCGAAAATAGTGACTGATTCAAGAGACCCAGCTTCGACTGGACCCCACCATGCCAAGTTAGAGTCAACTGTGTCGACCACACCCGACTCTATGAATATCTTGATGAAGAAACAGAGAATGAGTTCTGTCAAAGAGCTCACGATCATTACAGAATTGGCTGAATCCAACGGTGTGGATCGCGATTCTACCCTCTAGGTTCTCCGGTCATCGCCAAGATCACCTCCGCTATGCAGCTTGTGCAAGCGGAATTCAACAAGAAACCCGAGGTCACCCTCCCAGCGGAGTATGAGCAATTCCGAAAGGTGTTTGAAGAATGACCAATTGGACAACTCCCACCGGAACAGACTTACGACCACGAGATCAACCTCAAAGAAGGCTTCGAACCTAAGATCGGCAAGCTATATCCGCTATCTCCACGAGAACGCGAAGCCACTGAAGCCTTTTTAGAAGAGAACCTCCGGTCCAGTGCTATCCGCCCCTCGAACTCCCCCCAAGCATCCCCTTTCTTCTTCGTTCAGAAGAAAGAACTCGACGCCAACGGCAACCCCAAGCTCCGACCCTGCATGGACTACCGGAAGCTCAACGACCAGACGATCCGGGATGCGTATCCCTTACCCCAGATTGATGACCTCATCAATAAGGTGCAAGACGCTAAGGTCTTCACCAAGTTCGACGTCCGATGGGGCTACAACAACGTCCGAATCAAAGAAGGACATCAATGGAAAGGCGCCTTCCTTACTCACAAGGGCCTCTTCGAACCAATGGTCATGTTCTTTGGCATGACTAACTCCCCTGCCACGTTCCAACATTTCATGAATGATTCATTCAGGGACATGATCTCTGAAGGATGGCTCGTCATCTATATGGACGACCTCCTCATCTTCTCCCCAGATGAGCAGCTCCACACGGAGCGAACTAAGAGAGTTCTCCAACAGATGGAAGAACTCGACCTCCACCTTCGCCTGTCCAAATGTTCCTTCACCACGGAACAAGTGGACTACCTCGGCATGATTCTCTCCCCTGGAAAGCTTGCTATGGACCCCGTCAAACTTGATGGAATCACCTCCTGGCCTGCCCCAACCTCTGTCAAAGAAGTCCGGTCTTTCCTCGGATTCGCCAACTACTATCAGCAATTCATCCCGGACTATTCCACCATTGCTCGCCCCCTCATCGACCTTACCAAGAAAACCCAACCCTGGCATTGGGATGCACTGCAGGAAACTGCATTCCTTCGCTTGAAGGAGCTCTTCCTCTCGAAACCCGTACTTCAGCTCCCCGATCCGAGCGCACTATTCGCCATCACGACCGATGCCTCTGGCATGGCCATGGGTGGTATTCTACTCCAGACAGACGAGAATGGTGCTTGGCACCCCTGTTCCTACCTCTCCCAGTCGTTCTCCCCCGCAGAACAAAACTACGACATACACGACTGAGAGCTTCTTGCCATCATCCATGCCTTGAAATCCTGGCGTCATCTCCTCCATGGCTCTTCCTCACCAGTTCAGGTCATCTCCTCCATGGCTCTTCCTCACCAGTTCAGGTCTTCACCGACCATAAGAACCTCACTTACTTCCGAGCCCCCCAGAACTTCAACTGTCGTCAAGCCCGCTGGTTGTTAGACCTCGCGGACTTCGACTACAAGATGATTCATGTCCCCGGATCTCTCCTCACCGGTCCGGACGCTCTATCACGACGCCCGGATTTCCTCACCCATGCACCAGACAACACCCAGACAGTCCTCCTCCCGGACTCCATCTTTGTCTGTCTCATTGATTCCACCCTTCGGGATCACATCATGACCACATCGAAAAACGACCCCTTGTACCTTCAGACTCTCCAAGCCTTTGATGGCTCCATTCCCCCTGCCTTTCAGTCCCACCTCAGCGACTGGCAACTTCACGAAGGCGTCCTGACCTATCAAGGACGTGTCTACATTCCCCCTGTCGCCGGCCTCCGGAAGTCCATTCTCCAACGTTGCCACGACCATGAGTCTGCTGGTCACCCGGGCTTCCTTAAAACCCGACAGCTCGTTGTGAGCAAGTTCTGGTGGCCTGGTTTGGCCCAGTACATTCGCCAGTATGTCGAGGGTTGTGCCCTTTGCCAGCAGCACAAGGTCAATACCCACCCCACGACCCCCCCGCTCACACCTAATCGGTCCACTGCCACTCGCCCCTTCCAGCAGATCTCCTGTGACATGATCACGGATCTCCCCGAGTCCAACGGTTTCATGGCTGTAATAGTCTGGGCCGACTACGCATCTTCGAAGGGGGCTATTTTCTGTCCAACTACTAAAACTGCCACTGCGGAGGACGTGGCTGTCCTCTATTTTAAGAAGGTTTACCCCAGATTCGGCCTCTACAAGAAGATCATCTCGGATCAAGGCCCTCAATTTGCTTCTCGCTTCGCAAAAGAACTTGGTAGGCTTCTCGGATGTTCCCTTGCATTATCCACTGTGTATCATCCTCAAACTGATGGGGAAACAGAGCGGATCAATCAGGAACTCGAGACGTACCTGCGGATCTTTGCGGGGAATAACCCTACCACATGGGCTGATCGGTTGATCCATGCCGAATTCGCTCACAATCACCGCCCCCATTCCATCACCGGTAAATCCCTGTTTTACCTAATGATGGGATATGAACCTATTCCAGTCCCCACCGTCCTCCCACTCACGGACCTCCCCGCCGTGGAAGATCGTATCAAGGAACTTACCGCTGCCCATCAAGAAGCCCTTGCTGCACATGAACTAGCTAGGCAAGTCATGGCCTCTCGGAACAAGAAGAATTTCACTCTGTTCGAAAAAGGTAATCAGGTCTGGCTTGAGGCCAGAAATTTGAAACGTAACCTGACTCACCCGAAATTTGCCCTGAAACGTGAAGGGCCTTTTACCATTGTCAAGGTACTGTCCCCGATCACGTATCAACTCCGCCTCCCCAAGACGTGGAAAATACATCTGGTCTTCCACGCCTCACTTCTCACCCCGTACAAGGAGAACCCTGTGCACGGCCCCAACTTCCCATCACCTCCACCTGACCTTATCGATGGCGAAGAACAGTACGAAATTGAAAAGATCATACGACACCGGGGCTCCGCTGTCAACCAACAGTTCCTAGTCCGCTGGCACGGTTTCACCGCCTCCAATGACACCTGGCTCCCAGAACAGGAATTCAAACATGCCCAAGCAATCCTTCGAAGCTATAAGAAGCTTCACCCCAAGGCCTTCCCTCCTTAGAACTCTACGCGCTGGTCTCTACGTGAGAATCACCAACCGAGCTCTAAACAACCTTCGTACCTCTTATAACATGTCTTACTCCCCATCCACTGAATCTTCCCTCACCAAGTCCTTGTTCGCCGACTCCGCTCTCCCTTCGCTTGAGGGAGTCGATGACTCTTCCCCCCTTGCTCAGGAACTCTCCATTCCTACCATCCACCCCCCTATGGTCCTCGCGGACGACTGCATCCGTAACAAAGCCACCCCTGGGTGGAACACCGCACCTCTCCCTTGGCCCTCTGTCCTCAATGAGGAAGAGAAACCCAAGACCATCTTATCCGTCAATGTACCCCGCTTCGCTTACACCCTCCGATCCGACCCGCTGTCATGCAAGTCCAGATGACTCCTCCAGACCCGGCTCCGAGACTCCCATTTGGCTGCTACCATGCAGGCCCACTTAGACGTTGACTCCCCTTTAGAATCCTTGTATTTAGCCTTTTTACAGGTCTCTCGTCTCGACCCTATCGCTTCTTTCACCTCCACTAATGCCCAGTCGGAGTTTTTCTCCACCCAGCTCCGCCTTGTAGCCCGCCGTATCCGCTCCTATTTGCTATCGGCCATGCACCAGCTTGACATGCTGGACTTCATCGCTGACATAGAACGTTATTCGCAGGACCTCGCTAAAGCTGGTCTCCCGCCTCCCCCCGTTCGACCCGTCCTCCCGGTCGAGACTATTCTCGTCCCCGCGCTGGCTGAGCCTGTCGCTCCGACACCGTCTGTGTCGTCCTCTCCATTGTCGCCTAGCAAGATTAACCTTATCGACCGGCTCGAACGAGTTCATCTCATGAACGAAGGTGAGATCAGCCTTACCACCAATCACCCCCTTTACAACGCGTCCTGCTTTCACTGTCATCGCCTTGGACACTGGCACATCGATTGCCCAGAGTACAAGTGCCCATTCTGTCTCCACATGCACCCCGGACACATTCAGAACCAGTGCCCACTCCGCCGTCATCCCCGCCCAGCTACTCCATCCTCATCGTCCCAATCCTCTAGCTCCTCACGTTTGTCGCAAAGGTCGCACCGTCCCCGACCTCGCCCGCTTGCGTCCCGAATTCAGGACGAACTGGAGCTTGACTTTACAGATGACGTATGGGACGACACGGCCTATGCCAACGTCACCGGTTCCCCCAACGGAGGCTACATTGATCTCTAGATATCCTCAAGTGGCATTGAGGAGCGTAAGAAGGGGGTAATGTTACGAGTTGACCTGGCCCTGTTTATTTCTTTCTTTTCTTTTACTTAGCTTAGTCTCGATGGATCGCTATCCATCTCGTCTGGCACTACCCAGACTACTCCCGTACGGCACGTAGGTCGATACTCCCACGGACCGCATCTTTTCTTCATTTCCGACTAATGACCCCGCTGTCATTGTTGCTTTGGGCCGTTCCGGCCACTTCTTCATTTCATGATAATCTTTGATAGACAGCTGCTTCTGATCGACATTGATCGACAGATCCGCAGTGGATGTGACTTGTTTCGACTCATCCCAAGTCCTTACGATTCTCCGAGTCACATCTCCTTTCATCCCTCGTTTACCCATCTCTTCTACAGGCTTCCATGACCTTCTATGACTCGCGTATATAAACCATAGTTTCTATGCTTGTATTCCTTAAGCTAGAGCTACTCAATCATACTCTTGAGATAACTCCTATGCTCGATCTCCCAAGACCAGGATAAGACTCGTCCTCTTTAGACTCATTGAATCCTTCGACGCTGAGCATGCTCTTCGTGAGCAGATACCTCACCCAAAGGTCCTCGTCGTACCGTAGCGTCAAGAACGCTGGTACTCCCTCGTCCCAGAACCTCACCTTGAGTCTACACTTGACCCTACCCAGGCCAAGCGTAACACAATCTAAATCATGGCAAAAATGAGAGGCAAATCTGTGACCATGTGCAGGAACATCAACTGGAATACCTGGGAAACAAAACAGACTACCAGGGGATCCCAAAGCCATCTGGTCCAGGTGAAGCATGGAAAAACATCAGAAAAGATAAGAAAATCCACCCAGTCTTCTCCAGTAAAGAGTACTCCATCTGGACCCAAAACACCCTCCATGAGTTTTCTTGCTGGGGAAGAACAGTATTTCAACATTGAGTCTCTGGATGCAGACAGAACACCAAGGCTCAGACTTCCAACAAAAGTTGGTCAACTAGCAACACAATCTTAATATCCGCTAATATAATTCAGACCCAAAATGATTATCTACAGCAGTGGATCACTCACAAGGGAGAATATCTGAAAACCCTGCTTGATATGGAAGGGCCACCAGAACCATGGGCATGTTCCAATTGTACTGATGGAGACAGAATATATCGATGCTTGCAATGCTTTAGTTGTCTGCTCCTCTGTACACGTTGTTGCAGGGACTACCATATGCAGCTTCCCTTCCATAGGGTGGAACAGTGGACAGGATCATTTTTTGAGGATTCCTCCCTCCATTTGGTGAGTTTCTGATGCACCTATGTCATAGGTGGGATTTACTAATCCACCTAGGTGGGCCTTGTCATGCATCTAGGACATGGTGGGCAGCCCTGCCTGGCTGATGAATTGATTGCAGAATATTCAGAAGACAAGCAAACTTTCATGGAAGATGATGAATGGGAGGATGAACCTATCACTCAGACCCCCATCCATCTACAGTGCCCTGCAGGATCAAATTATCTCACAATCATTGATGTCACAGGGATTCACTACCTGGCCATCAACTATTGTACATGCCCTGAGTCAGAGTCATATCACCTGCAATTATTCCAATATCAGCTTTTTCCATCAACCATCGATAATCCACAATCCACATTTACCTTTGTGGTATTAGATGACTTTATTTGAGATAATCTAGAGTGTGGAACATCAGCAAGCAACTACTACAGTAAGCTTCAGAGGATCACATCCAATGTATTCCCACATATTGTTCCAGTGAGTTAGGAGATAGGCCTTACTCCCTTAGGTATGCTCATCCCACCCCAATGCCAGGACTGGTATCGGAAACTGCTTAGGGTATCCTGCAAATGGCAGTTACTGAAGTTGTTGAAGTGGTGGGGCTTTGGACACTGCACAGATCCACCACAGTCAGGGGAACTCGTGCTCTTCTGCCCTACATGCCCCCAGCCAGGTGTTAATATCCATCCAAGTGGGGATGGCAATTTGGCACAGTATGCACCTCTCAACATTATCTGCATCTTTGCTGATCTGCCAGTGAAGTTGGACATGTTCCCAAAGCATAATAATGGATGGAAACTTCAAGGCAGAGCATCTGCATGATAGGTGTGCAGATGATCAAGTGTGGCTCATGGATGGCCAAGGATTCATGGTTACCCACATGCCATATCAGGAATACCTTGCTGCCACCAATTATCTGCTGGAGGCAAGTGGCAGGTTGGAAGTCAAGCAGACATGCTGATGAATTGATACAGAGATCCATTTGCAATAACCACAGAGCAGTTAATCAAGCTAATGCAAGCCATGGTAAACCTGAGTCAATGGGAATAGGTGCAGCTGCATGTGCCAGGCATGGATGCTTTGTCCCACATTCAGTGGTAGACTTTCAGAAGGGGGAGCAGTATGTGATCCCTCTCATAACAAACCAAGAACTGAACATTGGGATAGCCAAGTCAACATGGATTATTCTCTCACCCATGCACTCACTCATAACATGAATGGCATTGGCTGTGTGCTTAGCTTCTATGACATCAATTGCACATATATGAAGAGATTGCAGGTGTGGGTCAAGAACAATAAATTCATTTCAATTCCACATGAAGTTGAGATAGTTCCTGGGATTGGAATTTGGCATGTCCATGGTCATCAGCCAGAATGCTTTCTGTGATATGCACCTCTGTTCATGGAAGGTGCGGGTTGGATAGATGGTGAGATCATCAAGACACTTTGGTTGATTTTGAACATTGTGTCCCCCTCAACCCACATGATGTCCACATCACACCACCAAGAGCTGCTCGACTTTCAGATGAATGACTCAAACTTCATGAAAATGATCTGAATGGGTGTGTCACACACTACATCCTTGTGAATAAATCACCCATCTTATGCAGTCATGGTAAACTCATAAAGCTCGAACTCTCACATCCAAGCTTAGGGCTGCTCGAAAGTTATTAACTTCAGCCCACCATGCATTTCATGCCCTGGACAAGGGAATTTCTGAAGATGACCAGCAAAGGTGGATAGCTCAAGAGTGTCGTGCACTGGACAAGTGGGTCTGTGATCCTACTGCAATGGATGTATTTCAGATGATGTTTGACACAGGTGAGTCAGCACATTATGTTTAACCCACTGATGATGAATGGCATTCGGCTTTCCAGCACCTACAGTCCACACTATGGAACTAGAAATCCTAGAAAATCAGAAAAGCTGCTCTATGGCTCCCAGTGGGAGTGCAATGTGGCTAGCTCATGGTCTGTGGATAGAAGAGTCCACCCTGATCTTACAGAAGAATGTCCAAAGTTTGGGATCTTGAGTGACAGAAACCAAACACCTCGCACTCGCACATTGGGCAGACTGCTTGTCTTCCAATCTTGTCCACTTCATCTCAGAGTCATCCACCTACCTTGGAGAGGGTATTGATGAAGCAGGGTCCAATGTGTCCAAGTCTGAGCATGACGATTCTGATGATATGGAGGAAGGTCATGGTCCAAATATTCAGATTTCTTTTCACAGATGTCCAACTTTGCTGCTGCCATCCACTTTTGGCAAGGAAGCCTGCATTGAGCTAGGAATTGCTCACTTGATGGAAGAGGAATTGAAGCTTCGTGTGGGTCAGGCAAATGATGCTTTACATTGCATCCAAGTTTCTTTGGCAGACAAGTCCATCCTATTTTGCTCGGACGTTCACCATGCAAAAAGTCATGCCATCACAACCTGCGCATGAAGCAAGGTACACTTAGTGGACTCAATGCTACAACAGTATGCAGCAATTTACCAAAAATGCAGAGCTTCCATGATTTTACTTGGAGCAGATGAGATCCTGCTTAATAGGTATCAACCTCTAACCAATGCGGACCTCAAGGTTACAACCATGGTCTCTGATCCAAATGGCAGTGGCCATAGGAATGTGAATCTTTCCTGGTTTTGGACTATGGACATTCCATGGGACCAAGAGTCCAATGACTGGATGTCTGAATGTCAGTTCCTTCACATCATCCATGCTTGAGCAACCACATAATTGCCCACTATAGTCTATAGGGTTAATTGGCTTTGGGCAAAAGCTACGTGGGACAGATGGGGGAAAGAGGTGGAACTTTTAGGATGTGAGTTTGCATGGACTGTCAGCTACTTTGATATGCAAGCAAGGGAATGGGGCCAGCAGCATGTTCAGAGCATGGTGGAAGAGCTTCAGGGCCATGCCTGCTATGCTGCATGGCAATCTGCTACTTATGCCATGCTGTGCAATCAATGCCAGGCTGAATGGGATAGAGTCTGAATGGATGAAGACTAAGTATAACTATTTCCCACAGTCATTCAAGCCCATGTAGAGCCCTTTTCTGCTATCATTAAAAGCACATTTGGATTTTTTACTGCATACAGAATTCAGCTACTATTGTAGTCCAAATATATCATGCACTGCATTGTCCAATGTGGCAGACAATGTGGTGGATATAGCTGGCGAATATATACTCTGCCAATATAAGCAAATCCACATTTGCTCTCTCTGCCATTACCATGCCCTTCAACACATCCATTATTGCCATCAGTGACACCTTCCAAAGTCTTGTTCAAAAGATGGTGTTTTATTTTGGCTGCTGTCTCGAGGCAGCCATCCGCCATCTAATATCATTGGATCCAGCAGAATGGCCTGACAAATGGCATGCGTGATTGGGAATCGAACAGGCGAGCAAGTTGCATATTATTCCACTATAATTCGCTGACATGACCACTTGTATTTTGAAGACTTGGTACAATCATTTCCAACAATTCTATGCCACTTGGGTCTCCATTCCGCTGCCCATCCCTGCCTGCCAGGGAATCCTGCTGGATTGCATCACTGAACCTGCCTGCTTGCATGCCCTGAACCTGGTCACATTGGGAATGGCTTCCCACATTAAATCCTTCCTGCCAGATTGGGATGATCAGTTGAAAGACAACATGGAAGGTACATGGTGGGTCTCTGAACCAATGGACATGGATGATGAAATCACTCAGAAACCCTGGGGCAGAGAAAAGCTGCAAGAATGGGCATGGAAATATTTCCAAGTGAGTACAATATAGGCGGTCTTAGAGCACCATCTGAAATAACCACAGGACCTTTGGTATGATGATAAATCCCCTCTAGATGAGATTCGCCATGCTCAGCTGGACAAACAGGAGGAGCAGCTGATGAACAGGTTTGCTACTTCCAAGGAAGAACTTCAGCAGCTGGATGAGGAAATAGAGCATTTGTTAAGATGCAAGGAAGAGCTACTCAGAATATTGGACAGGGAATAATGTCACATTGTTTGTGCAGTGTGCTGAGTGTGCTGAGTAGTCTAATATATATACATACATACTGTGTTAAATGGGGTGGATACAAGCATAATTAAATTTCTGCATGTTGGCTAACTTGATAAGCATCCATATTACCATCAATGTTGTGGATGTGAGCGTGATTACACTGTGGGACATCCTGTGCTTCGTGAACATTGTCATGCATGTACCAGGTGATGCATGCCCTATCTGCATCCACAAGTGGTACCCCATGAAGAAAAAGCCACCCTGAAAAGCCGACCATAGTACCTGGCAGATAGAACAGTTTCATGCATAACCTGGGCAAAGATATGTGCAAATTGTCATAGTGACCAACAGTGAGCAATTGGTCAAAACACCCTGGCACCCCATTTTTATCCATGTGGTATGGGCTACATTGGTTAACCATCACTGAGAGGCTGTTATAAGCCAATGGCCAAAGTTGAAGCACCTCTAGTATATCTGCATCATTGTCTGCCCTTGCTGCTTCCCAGATGTCCTTTATCATGTGCCAACCTAATACATACATTTCTGGATGCATGATGCTCAGAGTGGCTGAAATTATTGCATTTACTTCTTTTATGGCAGTCAGCCATACTCTGGCCTGATCAGTTTCTGGCTGCCCTGGCTTCAAGAGTTTGGACATTTGAAGCTTAGCATTGCAACTCTGCATGGAAAGAAGTTGAAATTCTGTGCTGCCCATCAAAATTAAAGTACACACACACCATGCCCTTGAGGAAACCATGCTGGAGAAAGATCTATGCTTTTCCTGACATCAGCACCACTGCAGAATAATGATTCATTGGTGTGCCAGTTCTTCCCAATCTGCTTTTCCTGAGTCAGGCTCTTTTCAAGAACCTCATTCAATGACTGGAAGGATTCCCATATGTTTGCCTTGCATCATAGTCAATGTCAGCCCAACAATGTGATCCACAGCCATTGAGATTACCGCACTTACCTGCTTAGTCTCACTAAGGGCCTCTGGCAAATATCATGCCAGTATATACCTGCTCTCATTGATTAGCATTGTAGGCAACCTCAGTTCTTCATAATCCTCTACATCTACCATGGAGAGCCCATTCTCTGATACAAGCTCCCAGTCACCGCATGGATTTCTCAGTGCCCTCCCAGCCTTGCACAGAGGATCAAATTTCAGAATGGTGACTGATATGTCCTTCAGTATCAAGCTTTGGCATCCAGGGATCACATACTGCAATTGCAGTTCACTTGCACCAACATTTCCACCACGCAGTTTGTGTCACATACAGCCTGCAGAGGGATATTCCCTGCTGGAAGAGCCTTGGTTGCAGGTGCTGGCATGCTGCCTGATCTGCAGTCTGCATCCACACTGCATGTCCTCATGTGGACCTCTTCATGAAATCTAGCCTGCATATATTCTGCAATTTGATCTGTTAGCTCAAGTGGTGAGCCTGGGGGAAAATCAGTTGATGGCCCTTTTGATTGCATTATTGGATAAGCAGGAAAGAAGAAAATGCGGATATTGAAAATGAATGACTGCAGGTCAGGAATTTTATATGTTGTGCATACTTCCAGACCCAATGATGGTCCCTGCACCTTCCTGCATGTTTGTCAGGGTCACCCATATGTGGTCATCTTTGTTCCTTTCACAAGTGTCTGCAAAATCATTGGAGCTGACATGCACTGAAGTTCCCCTATGCATTCAAAAACAAAGAATGTTCCTTCATATTACTAGAACTCAATTCTCCTAATATAGCATAGAAACGCCACAGTCAAAAGAATTTCCTGTTCCATGTACACTTGTGGCAAAACTATTACTGCTATTCCTACCTATCACAGCATGACTAAGTAGAAACATCTCTGACATGCTGGACACCTTTGCCAGAAGTGCACCCACTGATGCACAGGCCTGCATGTGATAGCAGAGGGGAAATTGCCTATGCCCCAGGGAGCATGTCCTTGGCAAGTCTACTGCAGATGGATGGGCTCCTGTGATGGAACTGGATAACCTGCTCATAGATCAGATGGCCCACTGAAGAACAATAAACCCAGCTCCTAAGAAGAAGACCAGGTAGTATAAAGGGGTGAGGGGTGTGATGCATTCATTCCCAAAAAGGGTTCAAGGTGGAGGTGAAGTGCCAGAAGGGAATGGTCCAGGAGGGAGGATATTCCGGACATGTGTCCAGAGAAGAGAGCGATAGTCCAGTAGTGAAAAAGGTAGTCCTATGATAGATACGATAGTTCAGACATGTGAGTCCAAGGGGAGAGCGACATGGAAGATGGTGGAGACAATAATGGCGATGGGTACATGCATGTGTGCATGCATGGAGAGGATCCTTTGATCCTCAGAAGTTGAAAGATGTATTTGAAAACCAAAGATACAAGACTTTATAGTCCAGGCATTTCCCAGGACTGTCAGGGATAAGGAACACAAACTCTAACTATAAAATGAAGCGAAGGTGATGACAAACGGTAGCAATAAATGATGATGATGAATGAAAGGGATAAAGATAACTATTTGTAAGTGGTATGAAAGGCAACCAATGCAAACTGAATGAAAGGACTAATAAACCAGATGGGACTAACCAAGGACTAAGAGACTGGGTGAGAAAGAACAGACCAGACTAGGTGAATGATGACCAGATGGGGTGTACATGACAAGGGATAGTCTGTAGGATGTGGTGAAATCGTGGACTACAACACTAGAGACATACGAGTCTCTACACCACCATGACCATGCAGTAGGTAGACCTGTGGAGGTGCTCTTGTCTATATCCAGGATTTCCTAATCCATCCAACAAGCCCACATGTGTGTGATAAGGTCACCTGTGATGGACTCTCTCGTTGATAGGTGGTGCACCCAATTCCATCTCACAAGCCCAAGCATCTGCTTCCAGGTAATCAATGGCAGGCCCTCATGTTGATATGTGGGTTTATTTAATCCATCCAACAAGCTCCAGTGTCTGTAGCAGGGTCCTCCTCAGGCTCTCCCATCTATAGGTGGGTTATCTAATTTGATTCCATAGGCCTGCACATATACTACAAGGGCACCAATAGCAGGCCCACTTATCTATATGCAGGTCAGGCCACTGTGAAACAAGGGCCTGCACATCTGCTGCAGGTTCATTCACCACAGACCCTGTCATCAATAGGTGGGTTTGTCTCATCCATCCAATGAGCCTGCATATCTGCTGCATGTTGCAGGTCCTGTCATCTATAGGTGAGTTATGCATTGTTATCTCACAGGCCTGCACATCTGCTGCAAGGCCAGCCTTGGTGGGCCCTGTCATCTATAGGCAGGTTTTTCTGACCCATCTGGTGAGCCCGTGTGTCTGCTGCATGTTTACTCGCTGTGGGCCCCATTGTCTATAGGTGGTGTAGAGGTTGGAACCTCTGTAGGCTTGTAAACCCCTTTATCCATCCATCCAATACAGTCCTATCACAGTGCAAGTCCACCAAATCCAGTCCGGAGTTCTGATTTTCAGTCCGATGTTTTGGTTTTCAGTCTGATGTTTTCAGTCCAACATTCAGTCTGGAAATTTTGATATGAAGCTCCAGACTTCTTTCCATCACTTCAGGTCTATTCCTGACATCCTTTAGAATCTTACCCATCGCTTGATAACCTTCTTGGTCACTTCCAGATCCCTTCCAGGATCATATTCCCCTTTTTAGGACTTATTTCTGTTTGTTTCATACATTGTTTAGTCACACTCCAGATTGCTCTGGACTACTTAAATCATGTATCTAGGATTACCCAATCCAGTTTTCCTCCCATGGATCTCTCACCATTGTCGTTGTCACTGTCTGTATCATCTATTACTGTTCTGTCTGTTCCAACTGAGTTTTCCTCCCATGGATCTCTCACCATTGTCCATTATTGCTGTCCATATCATTGCTGTCTGTATCATCTATCACTGTTCCATCCACCATTCATCGCCATCACATCCATTCCACACATTTACAAGTCTATTCCACTCATTCCGGAAGTCTGGAATCATCATTCTCAGTCCAGATTACCTTCAGACTCATCATTAGCTGGTTAGGACTGCTTCGAAGTACTCCTACTTACCTTCCTTCACCATAGAACCCCTTTAGGGATGAACCTTTTGTACCCTTCTTTACCTAGGAGTGTTTCCACCACCCAGAGCACTCCACTGTTTTACAGCGGGTTATGCATTTTCATCCCACAGGCCTGCACATCTGCTGCAAGGCCAGCCTGGGTGGGCCCTGTCATCTATAGGTGGGTTTGCCTGATCCATCTGATGAGCCTGCACATCTACTGCATGTTTACTTGCCACAGGCCCTGATGTTTATTGGTGGGTTTGCCTGATCCATCTGACAAGCCCACACATCTGCTGCACATTTGCTTGCCATGGGCCCCATTGTTTATAGGTGGGTTATGCATTTTCATCTCACAGGCCTGCATGTCTGCTCCAAGGCCAGCCTTGGTGGTGAAGAACAACAAATCTGGCTCCTAAGAAGAAGACCAGGTAGTATAAAAGGTGAGGGGTGTGATGGGTTTGTCCCCAAAGAGGGTTCGAGGCAGAGGTGAAGTGCCAGAAGGGAATGGTCCAGGAGGGAGGATATTCCAGACGTATGTCCAGAGAAGGGAACAATAGTCTGGTGGTGAGAAGAGTAGTCCAATGGTAGGTATGGTAGTCTGGACATATGAGTCCAATGAGAGAGCAACATGGAAGACGGTGGTGATGATGACAGCAATGAGTACATGCATGTATGCATGCATGGAGAGGATCCTTTGATCCTCAAAAGTCAAAAGATCCAAAAAGATGTATTTGAAACCAAGGGTACAAGACTTTATAGTCCAGGCATTTCCCAGGACTGTCAGGGACAAGGAGTACAAACTCTAACTAAGTGAAGGCAATGACAATGGTAGCAATAAGGGATGATGACAAGTGAAGGAGTAAAAATAACTACTTGTCAGTGATACAAAAGGAGACTGACAAAGATCAAATGAAAGGACTAATAGACCAGACAGGACTAACCAAGGACTAGAAGACTGGGTTCGGAAGGACAGACTGGACTAGGTAAATAATGACTGGATGGAGTGTACACAATGAGGGATAGTCTGTAGGATGTGGTGAAATGATGGGATATGACACTAGAGATGTATGAGTCTCTACAGCAGGCCCTGTCATCTATAGGCAGGTTTTCTTGATCCATCTGACGAGCTTGCATGTCTACTGCATGTTCACTCACCATAGGCTGCCCACGACCAGCCCTCTCATCTATAGGTGCAATCTCCAATTTCCATCAGAAGGGCCTGCATGTTTGCAGCAGGGTCATCCCTATTTCCACCTGACAGGCCCTCCTTGTGTAATATGTTCAATCATGCTGTAGCACAATGGGCCCACCCAGTGTTATACTGTATGTACTTCCTGAGGCCTGCTTGTTAATTACCCTCTCTACCTCTCCCAGGCCTGCCACAGGGTCTCCATGTGTATGGCAAAATTGTCAACCTGGGCTGACCATGTGATACATGAAAATCTGACTATATTATGTGCTTCTCCACTCCTGGACTCCTTGTCCGAGTCAATCACTTTGTCCATCCTAGAATCATTATCCTCATTCTTGTCTTCAGCT